>JAIPMN010189493.1:0-16465 GCA_020650975.1 Apostichopus californicus
CTATATATATAAATATTAAAATATATATACAAAATATCTATATATATATCTATATATATATTTATATATATTTTATTTGAGGTATGTTTGATTATAAGAGAACACATTGCCTTGTGAGAATTCAGTGGACATAAGTCAAAAGTAAAGCTGTAGTACAATTTCATTGTCATTGGGCTATCGATTTCAGGTGAAGTCCCTCATTGTCAGTAACACTTGGAGTGAGGTTTACGGTCTAACCTTTCTAAACATTGAAAATAATACTTAAACCCCGCAACTGTTCGTCCCCTCTCTCTCTGAAGGGAAACTGTTGTAAATACCCTCAGTTTGTTAGTTTGTGCCTGCAAACTATCCCATGCCCTTACATGTCAACCCACCTCCCCCTTACCATCACCCTCCCCATTCTCACACCCCTCACTTACCTTCTTACTCTCCCTTTAACCATCCTTGTCACTCCACCTCCCCCCCGCCCCCCACCTCAACCCCTAAAAAAATAGTAACAATTTATAAATTTGAACTCATTGTGCAAATATTTTCATTCCAATACAAATCTCTTCAATTATGTCAACTCGTATATTTCTTTATGTTTTTAGGGACGTATTTTACGTGCAAGAGCCCATGCTGGTAGTACCCAAGCTCTATGTGTCCATTCCTACCTGCATGCTGAGAGTAGTCAACAACGACACCGGCGAAGAAATACCAAGGGTGTTCCAGCGGGTCGCTCCATACGAGTATAAGAGAAACCGGGTAAGGATGTCGAGAATCAATTTTCCTTCCTATCCATCTCCCTAAACCCTCCCCATCCTCTTCCATCCCCCTCCCTCCCTCCCCATCCTCTTTTTGAAGTTACATCCTATCTGTGGTGATTAAAGAGGTAAAGAGTTAAAGCAGCATTGTGTGTTAACTTATAGTACTAGCCTCTCTGTTTCTTTGGACTTGTGTGTTGCAGCTTGTGTTATCTGTCAATATGAACTGTTCTGAGAGGACAAGGGAATTGGATAGCTTTCAAAATCTATCATGGAATTTTTCAAGCTCCTCTATTGCAATGGAGAACACTGCACTTTTGTGTTATTATTGGTTTGTGTTTTAAATTTCATGGTTTGAGTTATAAAGGCATTGAAGACTCGCCCCAAACACTGTACCGCCCTCTGAAAAGAGTTAACTTTCCGTTAGCTTTCAAGTGAAGTTTTTTTCTTGTCGCTACAATATGCAGACAGTAATGAAACGTGATACCTTATCTCTTATCTGGACCTGAGATGTGTATCGCTGTTATGTACACTGTGTTGTGGGTATCGACCGTAGCTGCATGTATTTGACTGTACCCTAGTGTCTAATTACCGACGGTAGCAAGCTGTGTGTGTATTTTCTGGGATCGATGGTGGTGTTTATCACCTCTGTTACACCTCGTTCGAAACTAGGTTAGATTACCGGCATCAGACATTTCTTTGTGCGCGAGTCTTCACTCCCTTTAAAGTTTCACTCTATAAGCTAACCTGTTATTGCGTCACATTACACCCCATGCTTAAAGAGCGCCATCTTAATTTGCTTACTTTCTACTTAAGATAATAATTTGTCCTTTGATCACCTTCGAAAAAGGAAAGGTATGGAAGAATGTACTCTTTTAGCCCAAAAAACTGCTAACATATAAAAACAATTTTTGCATTTATTATTTTGCATGTAGTACGGCTACACATTCGTAGGCGAGGCTCGGTCGACAGATTTCCCGCTGAACGGGGGTAAGTGGAGGATGCGCCTGATTGGGTCATCGACGCCACTCCCCCAACCGTCAAGAGAGAACCTACATAGTAGCTTTACTGTGAAGGAGATCAAGGATTACTACATACCTAACAAGAATTTTGTCATTCTGAGGTGAGTGAAGTCTGCTTGCCACAACTGCTTGCCACAAGTTGCTCTTGATTGATGTATTTTGTCGCTTGCTCAATTTTTGTCTTGCAAAGATTATAAACATAACTTTCAAAAAGATTCTCAATCTTCAATATTTCCTCACAAATGTTGTAGGTGCTGCAAAATGAAATATTCTTGTGATGAGAAGAAAAGTGCACTGTTGGTGAAAGGGTGTAATTGTTTTAGTTTAGGTGGCCATGTTGTTCTAATTAGCATATTTAGCATATTCTGATGACCTTTAATGAAATAGTGGGAAAAAAAAACATAACAAGCAGTTTATCTACTGAAAAAATTGTCATGTAGATAGGAGCATAAAAGTAAGAATCTAAATGTAGAAATTGAAACAATGAATAGAGTAGAATTAGACAGTATAAAAGGGTAATGAGATTAAAGGTAGTAGCATCAGGTTAAAGGGTGGCATGACATAAAAGGGCTGCGGGTGATGAAAGGGCTCCAGAGGTAAAATTGGGCGAAGGGATGTAACAGAGAAAAAAGAACAATCATTACGGTTAGACCCTCCTTTGAGAGGCTACTTTTGATTTTCCTACGGAATAATTTCTGCCAGGCAAATTAATTACGGAAAAGTTATCATTGTTTATTGTATAAGTAATACAACTGGAGATTTATACCCTGAAAAATTCTGTGGTTCTTAAAATGAAACTGGTTAGGCTTTAAGCTGACAATGCTTGCATATCAAACCCACATTTCTATTCCAAAATGATCATTTTCAACAAAGATATTTCTCTCTATTATTTTTCAAATTTCAGTTTCTTGTCATTTTTTGCTATTTTTTTTTTACGCTCTTTGTTTTTCCTCTCAGATATTTCATCAAACCTTCAGAGGATCATATTGCCAGCATCCAGTTTTGCACCTCAAAGCCAGACGTTTACATTAGCCTACAGATTCTAGATCACGAGGAGGAAGTGGCCAGCACAAAGGGCAAAGGTCACGCCGTCATCCCTGCATTCAGGTTCTTGAGGGATCGTGAACCGGGAGAGGATGAGAGACGTTCGGGAAGCAGATCATGTAAGTTCAGAAAATGTTTGTCGCAAAGCAAATATTTTTCCTGTTTACATAGTTTGCCGGATGTGAGGTTGTAAATTCTGCTAGTAGCATTTGTAAATTTAACACAGCTTTTTTGACATAGGTACATGTTTTTGAAGTCATTGACAATGTTTGTTGAGCTTTGTTCATGCCAAGCTTTGAAATGCATGCAGCGTAGGCACTTTATTTTATCTTATTTTATTTTTATTTTTTTATTTTTATTTTTTGGGCCATTTCATTTAATTATCATTAATTTTGGGGTAATCAGCTTACTATCAACATTGACAAATTTGTAAATGGAAATATTTTGGACCATATGGAATGATAAAAACATGATCTGTGGTATTAATGAACGAGCCTATGATGGAATAACAGTAAAGGAGACTGTGTAGAAATTGTACAATTATAATTAATATAGTTTCATGAAGTTCTTCTCAATAATGTACCTGACATTATTATTATTGTGTACTTTTCAATCATCATTGTATATTCATATAATCATTCTATTCCTTTTTATGTATTATCATGATTTAAACTTACACTATCCAATGAGCTGGTGTATCTTTTGTTTTTTCAGCTGCCAAGGGGCCTAGAGCAAGCTCAACAAGTATTGGATCGGGGAAGAGAAATAGATCTGCTAACAGCCATGATGGAAGGCAGTCAGTAAGTTAGCAGGACTCTGTAGGTGTTTAATGGGAGAGGGGTGAGGGCAGGGAGGGCGAGACTGTTATCTGGACTCTCTAGATATCTAATGGGGGGGGGGGTGATGAGGGCAGCTAGGAGGGTCAGCTAACTGGGTCCTGTAGATGGTCAATGAGAGGGAGGTCCAGGGATCAGGTAAAGACCATCAGTAAGTTAGCTAGATGCCTGATGAGAGAATGTCAGAATAGTAATGAAAGGTGGTGGAGGGGAAGGGTGAGGGGTGAAATTGATCCAGACTGTTTTGTGATGAGAGGAAGGAGGAGAGGATCTTCACAAGGACAGTGCCACACACAGCCTGCAATCTACTTGGAAGGAGAGATCCATTATAAACATTTACTGGGTAACATTGAGCTGTTTAGTTAAGCAACAGGAATTGAAACATTGTCATTTGCTGTGATTAACTTTTCATTCATATGCTATGTTTGTTCTTTTGTAGAAAGTCAAAGGAAGTGGCGGTGATGTTTCAAAAGTTGATGCCGGGGAGATTGACGAGAATGAATTTAAGGTATGCAAAAAATAACAGATGTATTGTTTCTTGAGAAAAGCTCTTGCTTTTCAGAATAAATTTCAACACTCATCCTACCACAGTTTCTTAGCAGAGGTACCCAACCTAGCCTATTTTGCATGTTAAAATGGCAGCTGAACAAGTTGTTACTGTTAACCGCCCACCTGTCATCTTCATCAATGAAAAGGAAAACCTTGGATACTCTGTATTCAAACTTTTTCCCCTTGGTGACCCCAATTTTCACCTTCGT
Source organism: Apostichopus californicus (assembly GCA_020650975.1). Taxonomy (NCBI): domain Eukaryota; kingdom Metazoa; phylum Echinodermata; class Holothuroidea; order Aspidochirotida; family Stichopodidae; genus Apostichopus; species Apostichopus californicus. The sequence continues at coordinate 4,404 of JAIPMN010189493.1, forward strand.
TATCTTGGCAACTGTGAGTGAATGATGTGTCCTGGGAAAGAGCTCAACAGGGAGGGGGAGATATACCTTTTGAGCAACCCTTAAATGGGTTATGACCCCTAATTTGAATACGTTTTTCTATACAAACAGGCTGGGGGTACCTCCAGTTAAAGGTAGTCTGTATAGGCCCCAAATTATAGCGTGATATAATTGCTAGAAGTTTTCAAATAGTACTTTCCTGGAGGTCTTTAACACTGCAAATTGTTCTCAGACATTCTAAATGAACATGCAAGAGGATGGAATGTCCCAGTGAGGTCAATTTCCTCCAGTTTAAGAATTTTGACCAAAGGTGACCAATATTCCAGTATCTTGCATATTTGGGGCCAATACAGCATTACCTTTAATGGACAAGGGGGAATGTCATTATGAAAGAAAACCAGTTACATTAAGACTGACATTGAGTAAAACATTTATGAATTTTAGAACTGAAATGTCCCTCCCACCTTCGGACATGTATGCCGAGAGTTACAGGAAGCAGCTGCTTTCTTTTTTTTTAAATAATTTTAATCAGTTACAAATAGACTTACATCTTTGAACCTTTCTTACAACGTTTGCCATTTGTTCTTCTACAGCCCCACAAGTATGTCGTACAAGCCAAGGTTCTACGCAAAAGCTGGCCTCTGTCCGAGAGCAGCTGGGCTTTCGTCCAGGTCTTGAAAGAGCTAGAACGCAATGATTTGAAAGGTAAAATCTCTTTGATTGAAAGTATGATTATAAAAAGAGGGAAATGTGTAAAGAAAAATTCAGTGAAATAGTCTTATTTCATAAACGAGAGAGAAAGAGAAAAGGGGGAAAATGCTCATGCTGTTGTGAAGATAAATGAAAGGAAAGTGTAAAATAAGGTTTCATCTAATTTGTGTTTTTTTTATTTCTTGGGGAGGGAGGGGGGGGTTAGGGGCATTGCATTGAAGAGTGGAATGTCACAAGCATCTTTTATAATGTATATTTGTGGTATTGAATATAATATCAATGACTTTATTCAATTGTGCTTTGTTATGGTCCAGACATAGGGCTGTTACACTGTTTGCATGAAATTTTAAGGATTTGTATGACAACTCTAATGCAGTCCATCTTGATGTACTGTTTGAATTGCTGTTTTCTTGCTTTGAAGATGCTTTTATTCAAACATGACAATACTGACCAACCTTAACTCTTTTTAATTATATTAATTAATGTTGTGCTGCACTTTGGGTGAGAGTTTAAGTTTATTTTTCCAACATTTTCGAGCTCGATCGAACCTCTCCTATCGTAACTGTAAATTTCCCAAGTAACGTTTAAACAGACGGTTGTTAAGTTTTATTATTTTAGCAGCAAATTTATTTTAACAATAGTCTTCAGGAAGGAAAGATTGCTAGATTCAACAGCGGCGCATACTGAAAGAAAATACGGTGATACTCAGATCGGTCAGGGGGAACAATTTCTAACCCCAGAGTATGAAAGCAGAGGAGGAGTAGGAGGTCGAAGGAGAAAAGGCATGACCCAACTAAAATATCATTGTTCCAAATATCAAGCCGACATTTCAGTCATACATATTCATAGTACATTCATGAATATAAAAGCAAAATTGAACTATGAGATATCCTGATTGGCTGTTTCAACAAAAATTCACATTGCATATTCAGTGGTTGTGGGACAACTATAGATGTCATATAATGGAGATTTATGTTACACTTGTCATTCATGTATAGCATCTAATGTAACAATGATGGATGATATGTCCTCATACATAATCAACAATGTATCATTGAAAATTAATACATATTCAATAATGTTTTCATGACATATTTTTTTAATTTAGTTCAGCAAAAACCACAAATTTTCAAAAGCCCACTTTTCAAAACTCTTTTCAAACTGATCAAGTTGGTTGAAAAGATTTAATTTTTTTTTTTATGTACGATGCAGGCAAACTTTGACTAAGACTAAAACAGTTAGCTTGACTTGAAACTTTGTATATATGTTTGAAAAGATCTCTTCTTCGATAGTAATTACGAGCGTAAAGGCATATATAGTACTAGCGATCAACACATAGTGCAGTTATGATCTAGTCAGAGATGGAGCTTGTCAAGTGTTTGTAGAACTAGATAGGAACCGATATAACAGTGTCCTCTGTTGATTTGGGTGTGGCTGGAGAGAGCCCAACTGTGTACATCTTTAAGGTGACAGAGATCACATTCTCGAGCAGTCTAAGACCGATCATTTCAAACTCATTGCCTCAGATAACTGAGATGATCAGACCACTAACAGTTACTCGAGTGAACATTCTCAGAGGAAGATGACTAAACCAAATATATTGAATTTGATCTGTTCTGGCAATGATAAGGGATTTTTTTTTCTTTGTAAAAAATAACTTTTACCGTTACAGCAAGGAGTGTGAAGCAGCTAATGGGTGAAGCAAATGTCAGTGTCGAGGAGGACGACACTCACGGCTCAAAGAAAGGCAAATAACCATGATCCCTAATCCCGACCCACTACCGCTAATCTCTTTTCTCTTTCTTAATCTTGTACGGCTTTTGGAGTGAGATACCAGCAAGAAGCAAAGTCAAGGCCGAACTCAAAATTAAAATCAAACTCAAAAAGTAATTTGTGGTTCTATAATATATATAACCGGTTACTCATGGTGATATTCTGTGGCATAGGAAATAATCAGTCTTGCATGTAATTTTCACAGGCACGGAGGAGGCTTTAAATATATCAGTGAAGATTCTTTAATGGTTGGTGGAGGGGGTCAGGGAGGAGGGGTGGGGGTTGCAGATAAAATACTTTTAAACCTGAGTTAGTGTGACCATAATGACCTTTCATATGGTGACCTTTAATAGGAAAGAAGAAGAAAAAGCAAATAATGTCAGATATTCTAGCATCATATCACATTTGGTGATCATGTTTGCTAGTTATGCTTTAGGATGGACATAGTACTTGGAGAGTTACTGATAGGTCAGCTAGTGACTCGCTATTGTAATTTAGGGAGGAGTGGGATATATATTCAGTGAGCTGAGGATAGACTTTTACCATTGTCATTACAAAACATTACAATGTTTGAAAAGTTAAACAGTCACAAACCTTAAGCATAAACTATGTTGGGTGTGCAAGGGGGGTGGTGGGGGGGGGGAGGATGGGAGATGGATGGAAGGTTTACCCTGTTTAGCAGGGAAGAATAAAGATTTATAGATTGATTCGATACCTTTGCTTCAAGGTTGTAATCACTCCAAGCCAGTTGCATGCCTAGATTTACCTTATGACTAATGTAGCCGATCTATACACACTATACTGTAGAATAGTGTACTCCTCTTCTCTTCTAGTGGAAATAACACTAACAACCAATTTAATGGCCAGAGTTTATACCCTATTAAATTTACGTGATACTTACCCCGAGCATAACCCCACAACCTGCCCAAAGTTCACCTCCCTGCAAATCCAGTATATAAACATTTGTAAAGAAATCAAATTCAATACAAACATGCATATAAATATGTGTATAGAATCGTGCTAAACGATTACTCAAGCTCCTCCCTCTGGTTACCCTTTCTAATTTTGTGAAGGACTGCATTACTCCTCTTTCATATATTTTGAAAGAGACCAATCATGTCTGAAGACTTGACTGACTCGGTCAGTTGAAGTTTCATGAACTATGAGAAGTGTTCCGGCATGAGTCTGTCACAACTTGATTCCTGTTGTATAGAAAGTCACTTCCTTGCTGCTGTCCCACGCTGTGGTCCCTTTTGCTACATTTTGAATTCAGCTCTATACCTAAAGATAGCTTAGGATGGTAACACTGGTCTTCCAGAAAATGTTTTTCCCAAATTTCTCCCCAAAATACCCCTTCCCCCCCCCCCCTCCATGGTTCAACCAATAAATATGCATAATTTTTCACTTGGTTCTGCACTAAACATGGATAATAATTTCTGTGCTCCAACCCTAACAAGTTTCAGGGCATGTATTAAATGGATTTACTGTATGATTATAATCTACTGTATGTACGTTGATGTATGCAACTGAACAATGTTGAAACACCAGCTTGTATACTCTTTTCCGAGTCATAAGATATATGCATTGGTGACCTTTTGTTCAAACAGAATTAGACTGGTTGACCAATCTGGCAGATTACTAGCTAGTTCCTGGACCAGACACCGAATGTGATGGAAACATCCTCAATGAAAGCATCCAGGGGGTGTTCACCCTATGCTCTAAATATTTCTGAAAGTTGACTTTCTTTTAAGGATATTTCTGCAAGAAACATGTACCAGATTGATAACTAATCCACTTAACATATCATATTTAACATTATTAAGGTATTATTATAGTACAGTAATATCACATCTCATATTTATATCGTAATCCAAACTTTAATCCATGTAACTCATTACAAAATTGTCAACTACTGTGATTAATATTTATTTACTTATAGTTAATTTTCTACTTTCAAATTTATTCATTTTACATTTTTCTTTTTATTGACAAAGGTTGGTATTAAAGATTACCTACCTAATTTTTGATTTATTATTAAATTGGTAACATCCAAGCTATGTGATAGCGATTTGAAGTAAATTTTTAACCCAAGATTGTTAACACATTGGGGAGGGTGTTTGTTTTTTTTGTACACGTTACTTTCAGTAATTGAAGAATTTCAGGAGATTCCAGCTAGATCAAAGTTTAGATTTATAAAGTAGGAGAGAGAGAGAGACAGAGAACAACTAGTCTGAAAAATATTTATGAAAGGTTCTTAAACATACAATATTCTGATGTATAGTGAAAGTGAAAGTTTAGAGAACTTTAGAGAAGCGGAAATCATTGCGAAGCAGAATAGGAAGAGCTTCATTAATATAGAAAGTAAATTTTATTTATTTATTTGCCTTGATTTTCTAATCAAACAATATTTACATTGTGTTTTAATCAAGAAAAACTTGTTTCGATTCCTCAACGAGGGAATGTTTAAAGAGTTTTGATGATGTTCTGTTCTTCCCTCCACAGCGAACAAAGAGAGACCAGTCTCACCTGGGAAAGGAGACGGTAAGAGTACCTCGAGGGGCGAGAAAGTGAAAAAGGGGAAAGACAAAGGTAAAGAGAAGGAGAGAGAGAAGGGCTCCTCAAGGCCACCATCACAACAATTTGATCACACCAAAGCCTTCTGGACTCTACGGGTTGTTCTGGATCAGACCCCGACTGTAAGTGTCATTGTTTCATTCATTCTGAGGACAGTCAATGCATTGGTGATTGCCCTTAAAGGCATTGGAGACTTGCCCCAAACCGCGTTCCGCCAGCTTTAAAAAGTTAACTTTCCGTTGCTTGCAAGTGAAGTTTTTCTCTTGTCACTACAAAATGAAGACAGTAATGAAACGTGATACCTTGTTATCTTTAGCTGGACCTGAGATGTCCATCGCTGTATCGTTTGTACACTGTGCTGTGGGTATTGACCGCAGCTGTATGTACTGACTGTACACTACTGTCTAATTACCGACGGAAGCAAGCTGTGCGTGTATTTTCTGGGATCGATGGTGGTGTCTAACACTTCTGTTACACCTCATTCGAAACTAGGTCAGATTACCGGCATTAGACGTTTCTTTTTGTGTGAGTATTCACACCCTTTAAGAATGCTTTCCCAAACCACTGTATCACTTTAATAGTACAATGTCTCATTCATTCCTAGCATGAAAGGGGGATCGTCTTGCTCTTAGAATGCCTTTGCAAATTAAAACCCCATCATGGTATCGATGGATCCGTGATGACCTCTACATATGCAAATAATTTTGTTCAATGGATTTGTGATAATAGTTTGGCAAGCATTTTAATTATGATGGACCACCGTATGCTGTTATGCTGGGTCAGGCCCTAACCACAAGTCTCTCTCATAGTTTCCTTTGTATCTGTGGGTCCAGGATTGCCACTAATAATTTGATTGTGGTATCGCGGCATAATCGCTTGATGTCATGTATTGTATAAACTTTCTAGCTTTAGCACTTCTGTCGACCGGCCCTTTCATATATTTATGAAAATACAGCTCATTCTTTATCCCATATTTTTCCAGCCCCCCTTACTGACCCAGCGTTGAAGCCTCCCTCCTCCCACTCCTTCTTCTCGTGAGACATGGATATTATTATTAATATATCAACCTTGTTTGCTGTTATTTTTTTTTCAGGATGAAGTTGAGATCGTGAAGGACACAGAGAGACAGGATGAGATCCGGGCCATGAAGCAAGCCTGGGAAGCAGCAGAACCTGGACGAGGAGCGAAGGCCCAAGCTACCAGAGATAAGTTTGTTAAGGATCACACGGTCAAGGTGGAACCGGAGGAAAAGACGGACGAACCCAAAGAGGAGGTTGAACAAGCGGATCAGTTAGAGGGTAATGTTGTTGGGGGGTATACACCTACATCAGAAGCTCTCGATAGGTGGCCCACCGGCCAAATTTGGCCCATGAAAAATATGATTGCACCCAATTATTGCACTTATTAGGTATGTGAGGTCTCTAGACCTTAAATTTTACCAACCCTGATGGCATCAGTCTAGGTACAGGGAGATTCATTCTGATTGTCTCATTCTGGCTTTGTGGGAAATTAATTAAGAATCCTTGATGTATATAGACTATCAACTCCATGGATCTAAATACAATTGTCATTTTGACTTATAAATATGACTAATAAATGAATAGCTTTGGCTGTCTTATCATCCTAGTTTTATTTAAAAAAACTGAAATAATAATCAGGCACGTACTTTCACGATGCTTGTTTGGAATCTTGTAGATTGTTCCTTGGATGAAAAGCCCACCTTGCTATGATCCGGCCAGAGATTTAACCCTGAACCTCCTGATTACGAAGCCTAATAGCTTCACATACCACTGCCTTTATCCACTTGGCCACAGCACCGGCTTGACCAACGATTCATATATATTGTTGGCAATTAATATTTGTTGGTAATTAATATAACTGGTTGGTATTGTTAAGAGCAGTCCATTATGTTTTCTATCTTTGTTCGTTCTAGCTCCTGTACCACCAGAGACCCCCGCCTCTGAAGTGGATCTGCCCCTCAATGATACAGTCCTCACCAACCAGCCACCCCCTCCCCCACCTCCAAAGGAAATACTCCAGGAAATTGACATTACCCCATTCATCCGGTAAGTTCTTTTTTTCTTATCAATTCAAGTGATTTACTGTATCATAATTGAGCTATTGGTTCAGGTCATGAGGTGATGGGGACAGGCGCGTAGTGAGGAATTTGCCAAGGGAGGGGTGAAGCCTGTAGGCAAACTATCTAAGCGTAGCGCGACCATGAGTTGGTGCGAAGCGTACAAGAAAATTTATGGCCGAAAATGCCTCCCAGATCGCTGGAAATGGCACTTCCCAGGCCTTGTAAGTTGCTTCTAACCTTTTTACTTTGAAATAACTAGCGATATAAAAAAAAATTTTAAAAAAAATGCTCAAGGGGGAGCGGTCGGCCCCCCCCCCCCTTCGCCCACATTGGCTATGCACCTGGTTGGGGATGTTTATAATTTTCATGACACCAGGGTTTGAGTTAACAGTAAATAACGTTAGTTTTAATGTCGTCTTTCCATGGACGTCTAGACATCTTGGGAAGTTCATGGGCTGAGGAATGATCAATGGCTGCAAAAATGATCTCTAGTTGCCATAACGATCGTTTAATTTTACTTCCTTCAGTCCCATCGGCTTTGACGGCAAACCCCGTCTCAAAGACGAGGCTGAAATCGAGAGACAGACTCTGGAGAAGCAGGGGATCATCCAGAATTATAAGGCCTTCAGGGAGCAAGTGTTGAATGCGAGAGAAGACGACAAGCTGGACAGGAACATGACGAAGGAGAAACAGCTGCAACAGTTGATTGAACTGCAGGTTAGTAAAGGTTAAATACTGTTGGCTTTGAACACCTGCATTAATACACCTTGACACCTTGTCAAAGAAAGGATTTGTGGTGGGGAGGGGTATTATTTCAATGATCAATTTGTATGGAAATGTACAGCTAAATATTTGAAAAATGCTGGTTACACTACAATTTCAGCAGAGGATCTTTTGCAGCTTCATCCACACTTTGTAAACTGTTCACGAAAAGTGAAAAGTAGAAAGAAAATCATTGTTAAAAGTGGAAAGTAGAAAGAAACCATTGTTTCAAGAACTGTGGTGGATATATTTTCATCCTTTTACTGCCCATGTTCACAAAACATGACACGATCCTGATGACAATCAAAGACCTTGTTTGTGTTTTTGATTGCCTACAGGCTTCTCTAGATGACCGTAGGAATGTTTTGAACCAGCCCAGAGAGGCTTTCAGACAAACATTCTTGGAGGCTGAAAGGAAAAGACTGGAGGAGATCGCTGCAGCAGAGGCTGCTCTGAAAGCAGAGCAAGCCAAGAGATCGCCGTCTCCTAAAGGCAAGAAAAGTCCAAAGGGGAAGAAAAGCCCCAAGAAGAGCGGAAAGAAGAAGAAATAGATGTATATCGCAAGCAATGTTTTCAAGGTCTTGAAATCCGTCCAAGCAAAGGCCCATGTCGGCTATTTGTTATATTCTAGCCACAATCTAGCATTCCATTCTAGCAACTTGAATTGCAAAGTAGATTTTGCATCTGCTTTTCTTTCAACTTCAACTTTTGATAATATTAGTTAAATTCTGCTTATTCTTCAGGTCAATGTCTTTCTGCAGGGTCTATTTTGAAATGTTAGTACAGTACCTACCACTGTATATGAAGTCTTCCACAGAATAGTGCCCTTCTTGTCTTTTGTCAAGATTAAAAACATTTTAAAACTGAACATTTCAAAATGATCCGATGCGAGGCCCAAATCAAATCTTATTTTTGTGGTTATTTATTTTTTTGTAAAGATGTTATAAGAATTTTATGTATATGAGCATTATTGTTCAATATATTAAATAAAGAAGGAAAAAAGCTACAGGCTTTGTTTTCTTCATCTAAAACATTAAATGCTATTTGTATGGTATTTTTACATGATAAATTTATAAACTGAATATGTACAAACACATGCAAGGTTACTGCACGTTTTTGGTTTCGATGATAATGGTAACCTATGCATTTTTTGTTGCCATAATCGGATCTCAAAGGTACTTTTCAATCAAAATTATCCATAGGTTGACCCCTGTGCGACCTTCGTGTGAGAAGTTATCAGAGGTCAATTTTTTTGGTTTTTTAATAAGTTCAGTAAGGATGGTCGAACAGACTTTTCATGTTGCTTTTTGGAATCAGCATGTCAAACTACATCTGGCCGCGTGGTCAAAAGGTCAAATCTTAAAAAATATGCTCATTTTAGGAGATATGGGGCAAAACAAATAAAGTTCGTCAATATTTTGATATATGATCGAGCTCATTGTGCTATATAAAGGAAACCAACTCCCGCTTCAATCGGACACCCAGTTCTCAAGTTATGAGGGCCAAAGGTTGGTTTTGATACCTTTCTAGCAATAACATTATGTGTGTACATTGTAGCAAAAAATTTTTTAGGACAGAATGCACATCATCAAGGGGAACATTTTTTATAAAAACCATTAGGTCATCCAAGGTCATTCAAGGTTGCTTATGTGCAAAAAACTGCCAAATTATGCTAAGTTTTGCAACAACTTCTAGTCACGAAGTCTGACATGGCTAATATATTGGGACAAGTTGTGAATGAAGTAAGGGCACGTTTTCCAAAATAATCGTGATCCAAGGTCACCAAAGGTCAATTATGGGTCAAAATGTGTTTTTTGGCAATAACTTGTGAAACTACCATTGACAGGATCCAACATGGTTGATAATTTGTGGACTAGTTGTGAATGGGGTAAAGGATTGTTTCCAAACATAACAGTCATGTGATCCAAGGTCAACAAAGGTCAATTAGGGGTCAAAAACTAGTATTTTTGCAATAACTTGAGAACCAAATGTCCATCAAGATTGGGAGTTATGCTATTGTAATCCAATAGTCGACCTGCATTTGGGTGACCTTTGACCTCCAGTGACCTGTATTAGTTTCTTTCAAGTAGATTATATGAAGTCTCGTGGCCATATTCCAATCTAAATTGTCTATAAATTGACTCCTCTGCAACCTTAATGTGCGAAGTTATTAGAGATCAAGGTTTGGTTTGGTTTTGTTAAAATTCTTAATAAGTACAGTTAGGATGATTCTGTGAGTTCCGTAAAAAATGCCGACTCTTGCTCATATCAGACACCTGGTCCTCAACAGGTTCTCAAAAGAACCAACGGTTGTTTTGTGATATTTTTGGCAATAATATTGTGTGTGTATATCGGACCACATGACAATTTTAAGACAGTGCTGCACCCTTGTAAATATTCCTTACAAGCAAGGAACCATATTGCCCTTGGGCTCTTGTTTGTGGAGGTCAAAGGTCAAACGGTCTTAGTTTGGCAGTGAGTTCACGAGGTTTAGTCTGGATCGGCTGTTTATCTCAATTTGTGTAGTCTCTTCCATCAGTTTCACCATAGCTAGACCTTAAAAGTAACATTCGACTTTCGTCACGTTTATGATTATGGGACAAATTGAACAAACCAGGGTAGGCCTGTGAGCAATTTTATGTTGTCTAGGCCAGCAACGGTTGGGTAGAATAGGTTTCGTTAACACAACAACGTGAAGAATATCAGTCAGAATGCCAAAACACTTAAAGGCATTTGAAGACCTGCCCCAAACCGCGTGCCGCGAACTGAAAAAGTTAACTTTCCGTAGATTGCAAGTGAAGTTTTTCTCTTGTCGCTACAAATGCAGACAGTATCTTTAGCTGGACCTGGGATGTCCATCGCTGTATCGTTAGTACGCTGTGCTGTGGGTATTGACCGCAGCTGTTTGTACTTGAGGTACACTAGTGTCTAATTACCGACGGTAGCAAGCTGTGTGTGCATTTTCTGGGATCGATGGCGGTGTGTAACACTTCTGTTACACCTCATTCGAAACTAGGTCAGATTACCGGCATTAGACATTTCTTTTTGCGCGAGTCTTCACACCATTTAAAGCAGCATTTTGGGTCCTTTTCTATGGTTTTTCTCAACCTCACTGACTCCACTATGCCATAACGACATACATAACTAGCTTATCTATTTAAATCTTACTTCAAATGGTGGCATGAAAGTCGAAAAATTTGCAACTTTCAACTTTTTTTTTCTCCAAGATATTTTCCGTTGTGACCCCAATCAACCTCGCCCATAATATGAATATTTAAACACTACGAACGTCATTGACCAATACGTAATACAACACCAAGCTTGATTTGTGTACAGTCTATATGGCAGTTGTATACCAGGGAGTTCCATAACAGCTCCCTGGTTGTACCAACGCAAAGTCTTGAATCTATTTTTAGCAACGGCTCATAACTAAACCTGCATCTCTGATTTGTTGAATTCAAACTAGTGGGTTTGGGGTACTGTATGCGATTAATTTTAAATGTGGAATTTTGTCGTGGATACTTTTCTCATTCTCTGCAAATATCCTTAATTACTCGCCAATTAACGATGTTGGCAGGGAAAAACTTGGCTGATATCTTAGTTTGCTGTTTTGTGATTGATATATGTAAAAAACTTGATGGACATGTCAAAAAAGTAGATAACGGCGACCAAACGCAAAATGCTGCTTTAAGTGCTGTTTAACTGTTATAGTAAACACCTTGTCTAAGGTTCAAACCCCAGAAGGGGATATCTTAATATTCTGCCTTTCCTCCTTCCAATCTCCCCCAGAGATATCATTTTGATTGTTCTGCACTTTTCCTCCTTCCATTCACTCCTTGAACATCACCCTCTGTTTCATTTTTGAAGAAAAACTTACGATTAAAACATTGAACATTTCTATCGCTTAGCATACAACTTCCGAGGAACAACACAAAACCGGAAAACATTTGTGAATAACAAAGGTTTGACTGATTTGAACTGCTTTGAAATCACGTATCACTGGCAATTTGCGTCGAGCGCCCTCTATCGGCCTCTTTTTTTGGTCAGTTTTCAACTTTCGAGGAACAATAGAAACCCGAAAAACTTTTAGGGACAACAAAGGTTTTCAAATCTTTTGTTGTCCCTAAAAGTTTTTCGGGTTTCT
>JAIPMN010189515.1:0-21609 GCA_020650975.1 Apostichopus californicus
TTTTTGGGGGCACTTGGGCCATGGGGGGTGTTTGAACACCCAAAACACCCCCCTTGGCTACGCGCCTGATAACATAGGCATAATGAATGCTTTTATCTGCAAGATATTGAAAATTTTGTGTTCAGTGTTGTTTGGAAAAAAAAAAGGTTTTGACTCGAGCGGTCGTTGCCTAAAAATTAAATACTATAATACTATAATAACGTCTTATCGTCTTAGCAAAGTATGATTAGTAATTTGAAAATCGAGGTCAAGAAAAATTGTACACCAAAAATTTGAGGCATAAAAGGTCAGCAGAAATAAATTTCGTGAATGGACAAGTCAAAATTTTTGCCTCGATAGAGTAACCTCACGTGTTATGCACGGGGCTATTATGGGCTTCCCTCGGGCAGCCCAGAGGCCTTATACACGCCCTGTGCTACGCGATAATATAAACACAATTACCATCTATGTTTCTAAAACTATTATGCCGCCGAACTTCGCCAGAACCTTTTTTTGGCAAACAAAAAATAAAGCATACGGGAGGGGGGGGGGTTGAGCGATCACCGACATCTGACATAAAGGTCGTCATCAATTTTTTGGTTTTTTTGGCTAATTTTTTTTTTTTGGGGCGCGCGCCTGTTGCGCCCCCCCCCTGGATACGCCCATGATCTACACGAACAAATTAAAGATATTCACATTAGCAACTTTTGGTAGGTATATGAACGAAAGAGCTTGTCAAAAGGGCGGTAATGTACCAAAAGCTGGAGAAGGGTGGGTTAGGGGTGGTTCATCTGGGAAGTAAATTGACCGTTTGTTATTTAAGCAGTTGTTTGTAGCGGTAACTGACCCAGGGTTGCCGTGTTCATATTTTCTGCGTCGATGGGTCCCGGCGCTGTTTAGCAACAGAGAACCGCATAGTAGTACTCCAAACAGGGTGGTGCGTGTCATTTGCTCCGCTCTGATTGAGTTGCCCCCTGTTGACCTGTCACAGCCGGCCCTCGTTCACAGTTCGTTGCGGGATAGGGCCTTGAAAAAAAATGCAATTTTTGTCCAGGGACGTCATTCTGCCGAAGTATGGCGTTCGGTGCATTCAAGGCTGAATGGTTGCAGGCTCCGTGATCTTGCATGGAGAATTGCAAACGGTGCCTTGGTGACCAACCTAAACAGATATCATTGGCGATTGGGTGATGGACTGTGCCCGAGGAACGGCTGTGACAGCTTACAGAGTACCGCTCATGTTTTTTTGGCATTGTTGCTTTGTAGTAAACTTATGGGAGTGGTTCCAGACCTGGACCGACCGTGTTACGGGAGACCGTTCATGGTCGGTAGGGCAGGGCTTTATTTTATATGGGGTAGACCCTCCGGTTTGATCGGTTGCGGTGTTGCACCGCATTATTTTTGTTTGCTCTATTGTGAAAAACATGTTTGGCGGAATAGATGCAATGTGGTTTTTAGGGGGAAATTTGCCAGTTGGCAGGCAGTCCTGGAGGCGGTGAAGTCTGACGTTCGCCTTAAAATTGAAGGCGATTTTCGCCGTTTATCTGGGGCTGTCTTTTTTGGACGCTGGTGTGCTGGGGAGGGGTTTTTCGTTTCGCTGCGTGCGGATCGTCCTTTTGTAGTTTTTGGAATGTTTGAGTGGGGGGTTGGGCGTTTTGTCTCTGCAGCCCGGCGGGCGTATGTTTTTTGGGCTCGCTTGACCTGAGTTTCGTTTGTCAGTATGGGATGGTTCGGTAGTGCCGTTTGGCCGTGACGTTTTGTATCCCGCATGGCGGGTCACGTAAAAAGCACGAAAGTATATAGTCTTCTTAACACAATGAAGCAACTATTCCCAACTACTGCGCCCATTATAGGCAGTCCTCGATCGTTTGTTTACTCGCTTGACTCCGCTCTACAAAACACATGTAATGTAGCCTATTGCTATTGTACTGTGTATAGTATACAACACAATAAAACACAGTGCATTTGTAATTGTATACATGTAGCCGATGTACATATGTACGAGGTGTTTATGTACATTCGGAGTTGCGATACTTTTTATAATCATAAATTCAAAATGTATTCAGTCAATGAATCATGATAGGCCTAGTCGAATATGCAGTGGCCATGATGACGGCGAGCAAGTATGTGCCAGCCAGTGAGTGTACACTAAAAAGGCATTTGACGATATGTCTGTGTCTTTTGACTTGTTAACTAGTTGTATATAGCCTTACAACCTAAACGTACGGTAACACAGATGTTTACCGGCACCATTAGAAGTTCTTGTACATGGTGACTTAGTAGGCCTGCATTAATCGTATATACGTATTCGTAATAGTTCGAGATTTCAAATTCACTAATATAGGCCCTATACCGCCCTTACAGTAGCTCTAGATAACTGGAAAGCCTCACATTTTATCTACATGTAGGCACACTTAGGCCTACAGACTTTAACTTAGCCTGTATAAGCCCTACACACGTATTTTTGACATGATGCGGCCTATGAGGATTGGTATGCTCAACACTTACAGTGTCACATACATTCATTGATAAACGCAGACTACCATTCCGGTTTTGATCAGCCAATCAGAATCGAGGAAATAATTTCAGTGTCAGTTCAGTTTGGGAAAAAAATATTCGCGGCCGGGCCACGCAAGATGATATCCGCAGATTATCTGCAGTGGTCAGGTCAGCTTGAAAGATAATTGGCGTTGATCTCCCTTCCATGGAGTCGCTCTACATAGACAGGTCTCTTCGTAGAACGCAACTCATTTTGAGCGATTCTGATCACCCTGCCAATGCATATTTCAATTTCTTGCCATCGCACCGCAGACTCCGTACCATTAGAGGGAAGAGGCGTTTTACCGCCAGTTTCTTAGCATCTGCCGTCAAACTTTATAATAACCTGTAAATTATTAGTTGCACATATTATTCTATTATTCTATTTCTATTCTAAGGAGCTTGAGGAATGTTTTCATTTTCGATGTGTAATTTTATTGCTCATTGATTGAATAAAGAATCTACCTATCTATCTATAATCGTTGTCATGGAACAATCCTCGCAACCCCCCCCCCCCCACCCTCCACTACACAAACACACACACAAGGCCAAACCATTGTTGTTTTCACTTTGCTTCTTTTCACTAGAACCTTTAATTTAGCTACCAGAGAGTACAGTGCAATCACTGATGAAGTTTTGGATAGTGCTGTGCGGGCAGTCATGATGGGCAACAGAAGAATTGATAAGGGTAGGTCTAAGGACCACTAATTCTGAACTTAACTGCATGCTGGGTTGATAATAAATATGTAACCAAACTAGTACCTCAAAACTGTTACACATTAGACATCCCAAAGTTGAGAAATTAATCCATTACACCCTGTTTCTATATTTACCACAAGTTCTTACATTCTAGGCTGACAATAGTGCAGAAGCTCCTCTTTTTTTGGTATTCATTTCAAATACTGATGTTATCTATGTGATGTTGATGGAGTGTGTGTGTGCAAGGTTGATGCTTGAAGCTTAGAAACAAACTGCCTCAAGATGGTGAAGTTGCCTGCATTTCAAACTGGGCATGTTCTTAACCCAGTTTGAGTAAATAATCCTTATTGCTTAACATGGATATCAAGTCTTTTAAGCTCAACATATGGCAAGTGTGCAAACCTCACAAAGACTATTAAGAAGTATGGATGCTTGAAATTGAGACCCATTCTCAAGGAGGTAAAATGTTAGTGTTAGTAGATGATCCCCGCTGTTACACGAGTCAAACATTTTAAGTTCACCAGGGTTTAGTGTGAAGACCTTGTTAGAAAATCTTGGTGAAGCTCCTCAGAAAAGAGAGTCCAAGATGAAAACCTTGTAAACAAAATTTTCATTCCAATTCTTTTCAAGATTTACTAGGAGACATTTGATTTCCATGATGTGACTTTTTATATTTTGAAATCCAATGGATGCCAGCACTAGCAACCATTCTAACACTGCTTAAGTTGTTCCAAGATGCTACCAGGCAGTATGGCATCCCTTCTAGAATCCGATGTGATAATGGAGGTGAGAACTCCAGGGTGTGTGAATTCATGGAAATGTACCCTGGGCCGGGACGAGGAAGTGCCATACGATGAAGGAGTGTCCAGAACCAACGGATTGAAAGGATCTGGTAAGATATGTGGAATGGGTGTGTAAATGTCTTTTATGATATTTTTGTTGCTCTTCAGAGAACTGGACTCCTTGATCCTAACAGTGATGGACCGATGTATGCTCTCCACTTTGTGCATTTGCCGCGTATTCGGCATGCACTTCAGCAGTTTGTCAACCAGTGGAACATTCATTACCTCCAACACAACTTTTCGTTCATCGCTCATTGTTCATTGTCCATTGTTCATCTTCAACTGCTATGACGGATATGTTTGAAAATTGTGTGGACCAAGATCATATGTTACTTAATAATATTGATACTTCTCAGGACAATGAACATGACAGAGAGCTCATTACTGTAGATGTACAAATGACAACTCCTCCAATATCAGAAGAGCAGGCACAGCATCTTTGCCAACAGATTGACACTTTAGCTGGTGTAAATGATGAAAATCTGGGTGTTGATCTATATTTGGCAACATTAGACCTGCTAAGGGACATGTTAGATTTGTAATGTGATCAGCAGTTAAAATCACATTGAGCCAATTCCATTAATTTTAATACTGGAAAGAGAATATCAATGAAGTTAATCCATGAGCACTCAATTAACTACTCCACAGTTGAAGCATCCATGTTTGTGGTGGTTCAGATTGGTAGTTGTGCTATATTGTAGTCCCCTTTTAGAGTTATTAGCCATATTACAAAGACTGATATTTCTTTTCACAGGATAAGTTATTCAGAGACTCTTTAAATTTGTCCCTCAATCTCTATGATTTCTGCTTACAAGAATGAACTAGCTATTAGTCATTCTTTACACCTCTTTTTACACTTATTTATAAGTTCTTCACATCAACTTTTGACATTGTCATTCACTGTCATAAATGAATTCATTCAGGAACCACTGTCATTGAACTTGCCATATTTCAATCTGAAGACAGAATATCATACAACAGGTATGTTTTTTTAAATCCACAAAGTCCACCATGGATGACACATAAAGAAGTGGCACAATTTCAAAGTGTAATATTTCTTTCAAACAAAATCAAGATTGGATGTCTAAGAATCATCCATCTTTTCATACTGTGGGTTTGCTCTGCAAACAGTTGGTTGAGCACTAGCATGTAGGGCATGCTTCCTTGTGGTACTTTGCCTGTTGTTATGGCTGACGGGTGGAACAATTTGAATAAGGACAGGACTAGGGTTAGAACAAACAGTCGTTTTGCTATCGCTGTCAACTGTGGGGTATCATTAGGTCAGCCATAACCTGTAGGCATATTGGTAATTATATAACAGATTCATAAAGCAAATATCATAATTTAAATCAATATGTTAATTAAACTGTTCAATTTGGTAACTTACCTACATCCTGTTTGTCTACTTGATTAGCTCTGACTTACTTCCCACTTAGTATATAAGAACCCCTCACACTATACACACATAAAGAAGAAGTTTGAAGGCAATCCAATGAAGGTGATAAAGTTAACTTTAATTTGCTCCCAAATCCTGGAAGTCAAGGCTAAGGAAAAATATGACCTATATTATAGGTAAGAATATCGGTGGTATGAAAAACATGCAGTGTACTTCTCACTCCTGAACAAAGAAAAGAAAACTCTGTTGTCATGTAAATATAGTAAGGCACACAACAAAGGATGAATATAGAGAATATTAGAGACAAATGTAAAAGTGTGACTGGTATTGTCACAGATGAGGGCAATGTATGTAAGGTCATTATCACTGAAAGTAGCTTCCCATGCCAACTATACTGAAGGACAGGACCTGGTAACATGAGGGCACTACGACTTGAATGTACGGAAGAAGCAGATTGAATACAGTGATAATGATGTAAGTCTAAACCAGGGAGACATGAAGTAACAAACATTGATGACATACTGACAGTAACACTGATTTGTTATGACACACACTTCAAAAGTTTAAAAACTTCAACACTTTCAGATATGTCATAACACTTATAGACAGACTGTCAATGGAAAAAATAACACCCATAATTATAGATAAAAGTAAACATGTGCACACATTGAAATACAAAACAGACCTCCGATATTATAAAAAAAAAAGTTTGCAAGAACAATGGCTGGACGGACTAGTAATTTTGCAGGCAAGTTGCAAAGCTGCTTCCTTTGTTGAAATAACACAAATCGTAAAGCATTACAGTTTCAGATAAAGCATAAAAATAGTCATATGGTAATTTAGGATAATACAAAGTGTTAACACAAAACTGAGTTCCAAACTTATAAGAATTTAACTTGGCAGGAATAACAAACAATGGCTCAATGGAGATGTAATTTGTACTTTGGTTGCAGCTTTATTATTCCCATTTTTAAATTAACAATCGGTTTTGCAGTAATCATTTCAGGTATGTCATGAAGTAGTATGTAGTAGGTAGTATGTTGAAATTTACATTTACGTTAGAAATATGGAAGGTCATCAATATTATGAATTAGGAGATAAATCTGGAGAAACTAATGCTTTGCAAAATAATCTTTATAAAAACGTTTGTAATGATCTCAACTATGCAAAACAAAAAGACACTAGCTTTTATGTGCCACAACCCGAAGTGGCAAGAATTGGCAATGTCATTGGAAGACAAAGTACAAAGAGGCAGCCCATTGGTGTAACTAACATAAAAAGAGAATTTAGCACATATCGAGCAGCTTAGCTCAAACCAAATGTAGGGGATTCCAGTATTCCTGTTTCCATTCTGGTCTTCCAAGTGTCAAAGTTGGAATGGACTGGGAGTCTTAACACAAGTGACCATGTGTTTGCTGTTGGGTATATACTCCCATCGTGTGTTACCGCCAAAGATGGAATAACATCACACGCAGCAAATATGAGTAATTGTTAAAAATTAACATTGCTTTCACCCTGTGGAAAAATATAAAAGAAACATAAAATATAATAATTGCATGAGTTAATTTGTTACCAATTCGATCACTATTTATAACAGAAGTAAACAAATTTTGTTATCACACCACTTAAATGGTTATTTCTCCAGCCCATTGCATTTACCTGAAAGATCCAACAAATTTGGCCATTAAATAACATGAGATCTGACACATGTAAATACGATGTAATCATCTCAACTGTGATAGACTGTAATATAGGTATCATACAAACAGGCTTGAAAAAACCAACGGGGAAAAAGCAACAACAACATGCAATGCTAGTGTACTCAAGCTGCAATCCAAATGCGATATACATACATCTGAAAAGAAACAGGGTTAACATGCATATTATTAGTTTACTTCATACAATAACATGTCATGTAAACAAATTATGACACTTGAAATTACCTTCAACGTCAATTAGCCAATCTCTGAAGAAGGAAATTATTCTGTTCTAAATGTTCCTCCTATTGGACCCACGTGGTGACAGAGATGGAGCAAACATTTCTTGCAATGTTGTGTGGTCGTGCCGCTCTTCTGGCTTGACAAAGATGCACTTAAATCCATCTGGATGTTTTTGTATGGCGGGTAATATGCCACCTGTTTCAAGACCCTCCTTGAATCTGAAAGTAATACATGTAATGTACCAGAATAAAATCCGTTCGTAGATTCTTGCCTCTGTGCATCGCTTAGATTGACTTAGAAATTTTAATAAGTATTTATTTTGAAGGGTTAGGCAAAGCAAACTCAGGTGTGATAACACTTAGTATGACGGTTTACAGCTGATGCAAAAGTAGTAAGCAAAAATGATGAGTTCCCCTAGTACTTCCTACAACCTATACACATGTTCGTTTAAAATTGGAACTTTACTTACTGGTCTAATGCAGCTTGTACTCTACCAAATAAGTAAAATGTGACAGCATCCTCTGCCAGTAGATCCCTATCGGCTAACGACTTAATCTGTCGTATGGAGCCAAGTATGGAAAGGACATCCTGACTCTTCTACTTCCTGCACAACATCCTCCAAAGTGACAGCATCTGAAATCTATTGTTAAAACCAAACAAAATTGGTGCTTAAATTTAATCAAGGATTTATCTTAAATGATGTTACAGACTGGTGCAGTACCAGTTGGGTCGACAGCAATATTTTTGATTGATTCCTTGTCGAAGGCGGAAGGAATCAGTGCAATGGTGATGAAGTGTGTATTTGGTCATGATATATCACACTTCATCTTAAACACTCTAACCAGAGATGGATAATAAAAGTAAAGTGGGTTCCTTTTGGGGGACTCTTTTCTGGGTTTGGGTTTGGTAGGCTGTTTGAGGTCAACAAAGGTCCAAGTGTGAAAACATGCTTTATACAATATCTATAGGAGTGAAACTTGGTAAAAGTTCAAAAATATAATGTCTATTAATTTTCATAACAGTCAAAGATCATTTTCAATCTGTGTATGTAGGTAGCCCTTAAAGTGCAGATACTCATGACCATTTATTATGGCGGTCAATTGAGGTCAACAAAGATCAAAGTCTGAAAACTTTGTAAATGCAATAGTATAAGAACAAAGAATTACTTAAACGTTAAACTTAGTGTGTAGGTAGACCTTGCGTAGCAGATCATTTCTGTGGGCTTTCATGGGTGTCAAAAGTCTGGAACATTGTATATGCGATGTTTCAAGCACCATGTCAAATGACTTAGTGATTCCTTGCCAATGTGAGAAGCAATGATGAAGTTCAAGTAAATTTCCGTTATTGAGATATCCTGTTTGAAAAGTTGACCTATGACTACATGGAAACCATTACAAGTTATTTACTACCAACATACTAAGTTTGGCATTCATGTTGACTTTAAATGACCGTAAACATGAATAAATATTGCTCATCAACTCGCTATTAGGCTTACCTGAATAAATACGAAGTTTAGAGTTCAACCAGGTCTGTTCTAGAAATAACGTGTTTACAAGGTTTTCAGACTTTCTACCTGAGTTGACCTAAGATGAACTTTGACCTCATGAAAACTTGGAAATCTATTGACCAAGGTCTACCAACAAACTATGTTTGAAGTTCAAGCAACTTTCTCTTATTGATATATATCGTTTTTCAAATTTTTCTGACTTTTACCTCTCCTCACTATTAAGGGCTAGCTAAATAGCAAATTTGAACATTCTGTTCTTGAGATAGTGTTTAAAAGCCAGAGTGTCACACACATGCTATCGCCATCACACAGATTCGTTTTACCTTCATTTGGCAAGGAAAATAAAATGCATTTACATTTGTATTCATTCCCAATAGGCAAACAACGACTTTTATCCAAATGTTATCAACTTCGATTTCATGTACTAGATTTGGATTACCTTTTTCAAAACATCTTCAACACATGATGATGTATGATGTTAGTGCTTTCATATATTAGTTATGTTTAAATGACAAAATTATTTCTAATTACATTTGTTCGTTGATGTCTAATTTTGTGTTTCATTAACATCCATCATATGCCCACCAACTGTGAATGGGTATCATCACAGTAAAATAAAGATCAGGGGTATATCCACAGAGTTGCACATCTCATCCATATACTTAGTTGCTGTAGATGATGTTTCTTACTTGACATATGTCCTTTTGACTATTATTACTACATATGTGCTATAGTGAAATCAATTTCAGACCCTGAAATGTGTATCTTGCCAAAAATAGGATTTCTAATGTTGGACCATTGACATCATACGTGACGATATTGCAGCAGTTGGTATACACCCACCATGTTTGAAGTTCATCAGACTTAAAATCTAACAGGTGTTCATGACACACTAACAATATTCTGCTAATTTTACCTTTGTGGTTTGGAGTTGGCTTTTTGGGGCCGGTTTGTAGTATTTTTTGTTTTGCTTCTGTTGGCCTTTGGGTCCGTGTCCTTTTCACGTCACGTTACGTTAGTGAGAGATTTGTGTTTGTGGCTTTCAGTTTGGTTTTTGGTGGTTGTTTTACAGACTGGATTGTTTTCGGTTCTGTTGACCTTTGGTCCGTGTCCGTTTTCTTTGCACGTAAAAAGCACAATTTGACCTTTGACCTTACAGTCAAGTTATACCTCATTTCTTATGTCTTATTGCATCCTAATTATGTGTTTGTAAAGTCAATTGGACACTATGACATGCAGAATGTTATCCAAATTGGATTTTGGTTTTCCTTTGACCTCCTGCCATGTAGCCTCTGATGTCACAAGTCTCAGGGACACCACATTACAGTGTGTGTACCTACCCAACAAGTTTGAAGTTCATCGGACTTACTGTCTAGAAGTAGTATACACACAAACATCACACATCACCCAGGTTTTCACCCCTACCCCTATTAGTATTCCAGCCCATGGTCTTGTTTTTTCACAGGGTATCCCCATGCATGGCCCACTAGGCCCCCCCCCCATTTACAGTTCACACACTGGGTGTCAGGTGGTTTACCATCTAAATAACCAGTTTTGCAGAAAAGGGCCAATTGAGTACAATATCTGCTCCCTGTATAGGGTGAGATAAAATTATAAATTTCTTACCCTGAGTTGACAAAGCCAAAGTACGAGCTCCAGGAGACCATCGAAAATGTGGCTTGCTGTTGCCTCCTTAACCAACAGGCGGAAGAATTCACGAGTTGGTCCTCCATTGTCTACAACTCTACAAATGCGACACTTATGGGTCTCAATGGGCAGAAAGCTTTTCGTTTGATGAACGCCCTTTTAGCACACTCCGTTACCCGGTCCCTCGTAACGTTGACGTAATTTGCCGCCTGTACCTCATCAGCATCAACTCTTGACTGAATAAGGATGAGTTCTGATTTCCAATCGCTTAAAAGAAAATAAAGACAATGACAAGGATATGTTTATTGCACTAAACTACTTAGCCCATGCATGCAAAGACATTAGAATAAGACAATTACAATATGAGGGTGGTTCAACTGCCAGCTGTTTAGCTATGAAAGCAAAAATACAATTTTGTAGGAAGTTTTAATTTACTATTGTACTTGTAGCATATCAGAGCACCAACTCAACATGCTTCTTTCATTTATATTGTGTTAGCTACCATTTCAAGCAAAACCCATTGCCAACGTTCCTTGTGGTGTTGTAGTTGTAGAAAAGTGGCTGAATGGTACTTTTTAAGAAAAAGTCACCCAGGAAAGAACCTGGGCACGAAAACCAAACGACTGATCCGCTCTCAGCCCCAGTCCCCTTGCATCGGGACTGTGACTGTGTGATCATCGTCGGGTGTGCATCACCATTCCCCTCGAAAGGGAACAGATACTACACATGATCTTAGCCAAAAGGCCGAGAAGCGAAAGTGGCTGAATGGTTTTGTGGATAAGAAAAGTGGCTTTTCACAGAAGCTGCACATTATGTAGGCTCTCCACATGAATTCTCTTAGGTGAGAGTGATACTATCCTCACTAGGCTCCTGAAAAATTGAAGGTGGTTCATCATCCTCTACCAGTTGATATTCCTAAATAATTTAAGAAAAATGTAGTAACGATCCAAAATTAATCTTAAAAACAGGCATTTCATTCCCAAGCCTGAATGAACTCACTATTCCAGCTGTACCCTTCCTCTTGTGTATATTGATGGCCGGATCACTGACATGCAAGTAATTGTGCAGTTCTTGTTTATGTTCCACTTTAATATCATCATATGAAACACCTTGTCGATAGATTTCACAACTATTGAATTTATTACAAGTCCCCTGAATATGATGAGCAATAAATACAAATATATTTCTTTCAATAAATTATTGTATATATGAGTGTAAAGTATTGTTTGGCAATCATTTAAATAATTTGTTAATTTTGCAATAATAAACTTTTAATAATAGATCCAACTAGGTATACATTTGGCATGGTTGGAATTGATGTTGGGTGTTTATTACATGGTCTATTTTGGATGTAGCCCGCCATGTGAATAGGTTAAAAAGGCACATTGAAAAGCTAATTCATAACAATGATTGTTTTCTAATAAAATATTGGTTGTAGGATGTTCTTACGTGGTGATAATTGGGTCATCAACAGACTTTATGTTACTATGTAAGTTTAAACCTCCTACCTGCATATCATGTTTCTAGCGGTGAAGGCATTTGCAGTGTGTCGTCAAAGTCCTCATCACTGTCATAAGACTGCAATTTAAAAAATAGATGAATTGTTGTAACAATTAAAAAATAGTAAGTCTTTAAAGTAAAACCAGAATGCCAGTGGGCTTATTGTGATTCCTTGCCAATTCAGATTATAATCCCAAGCTTTCGTCATTTTGTTGATTAAATTGATCAGCAAGGTTCTTTCACTGACTGTGGACCTACCTTCTAAATATGTTAACTTACTGTGTTTACAAGCTATTTTTAGCAAAAATCAACTCAAGCCCTGCCCCTTTAATAAATGTGCATAATATCACATTGAACATCCATCATCATGTACCCGCTATCTACCAACACCTTGACACAAAGTATGATTCAATTCTAAAATGTTTTCACCCAGTGACCTCATTAATATTCTTGAGATGAGCAGCAAAATCAATAGCGCTCTTCTAACTCACTATGGCGCATATATGCAGTAAGTATGACTTCAATAAATGGCTTCTAATAAATATGCATAATATCAACTTCAACATATATTACCATGTACCCACTATCTACCAACACATTAATACCAAGTATGAATAAATTCTGACTTTCGGTTGCGGAGTTATCGGTTCTTCTACTCAGTATGGCGCATCTATGTACCAAGTATGACTTCAATCCAACTTGCCTTTGTGAGTGATCGTGTTTACGAGCCAAGGGCATCACAAACACACACACGCATACAATAACCATTGCATATATTCCTTGAGCCTTCGGGCAAGGAATCAAAAACGTGCCTGAAACAATAACAACACCAAGCGTTATGTAAATATAGGGCATTACATTTCTGGTCAGTATATATTCCAAATACGAAGATATGAAATGGTACAGGTTTCAATTAATGTTACAGTTTAATGACATATGCCCACTTACAAAAGTGATTTAACAGCAGATGTCTTACATTTCTCAAATACTCTTTGAGCATTTTAGCAAAGTCACATGGTGCTGTGTTACACATAGATACCTGAACATGATGCACATATGAAAGTGAAAGCATTGTTAGGAAAGGGACATAATGATTTGTGTGCTGCATAATACATCAAACATGTTTTTTAACTATTGGAATTTAGCAAAATGGGCATGCAACTCAATTACTTTTGCCGGATTCAGTATCTTAAGCAGCATTTAGGATATTGAGTTAAATGCTAACTATCCTAACACAAAGATGTTGATGTGACATTAAAAAACCGTGCGTCTTAAAATGTTAATTAGAAAAGGTATTGTGGTTTTGTAACATGAGTTTAAATGTTTCCCTTTTTTTCTTACAAACAGAATAGTAACATGATATTCATCTTTGTTATAGGTGGAAAAGCATTGCTTCTCAAATTTTACTTCTGCCTAGGCTTCCACTTATAATGAAGATGTACAAGCTTCCCTTCTGTGGTATTGTATGTACAAGGAATGCATAACACAAACCAACATATGTACACAATTCTTCATAACTGAATATCAAATCAAACTAACATTTGGTACAGAGAATAATATTTCTGGTGTGCCAGGGTGAGAAGGACCAGTAACCCCATAGGTTCTTGAATGGCCAGGAACTCGGGAGGCCACTGTTGAGGGACCAAGAAGTTGAGAAGTGCTTGAAGAACCTGAAAGTTGGGAGGCACTTGAAGGACTAGGTGCTTTTGAGGTTCTTGAAGGGCCATTAACCTCAGAGTTGCTTCAAGGACCAGGAACTTCAGAAACAGGAACCTCATTGGGTCCACTTGTCTCTCTCATATCTGGCTGAACCTCAAAGAAAACATTTGTCTACATAATAAAGGAGGGTCCTTGAATGTAATATACTGGATATCTACACGGCATATGTGAGACCTGTCCATGCAGGGTCTATTTGCGATATGTTAGTTATGTGCACAGGATTTCCCCCATTGTGATAAGGTGTCTCTCATTGCCCACAACTGAATCCAAGTAATCTGTAAACATCACAAACAATGACCATTGATAATTCTTAACATTAAAAGTGGGTCATTGATACTCGGTGTCATAATTTCCCTGCTTAAGACAAGACATTGCATGTCAATGATTGAACATTGTCATCTCTATACTTTCCCCAAACGATTTGTCCCAGTTCCCTTCTTTTAAGATGTGTTGTTAACCAGCAAATGTATGCCCATGATATAATGAAAGCTCATTTACTATATGAACAATATACAGAGTTTGATGTGAGGAATGATGAAGAGAAAGCATCACTCCTTGCCTAAACTGCATGAATAAAAAGGTAGTAATCACAAGTAAGTTTTGTAAAATAAGTCGATTCTAGAGATAAAAGCTACAACTCAGTTGCCAATAAACCAAAAGCAAGGCACTGGACGGCATATTCCAACAACTTTATCAGATGAGAGAACTTGTATTGATTGTATTTACCTGAATGAAATTCGTGTACATTTCAAGCCTACAAAGTATGTTGTAAGTATTGGCAGAGACGAACGCAGAGACGTGATTTATAGCCACAAAACGACTAGTCAACTGAACTTCGTAGCGTTCAAAGAAGAACAAAACGACTCCAGAAGAGATTAAATAGTCAAACACACAACTGTAGTTGACTTCAAAAACAATAAAAGTGTTTATTTAATCAATGCTTCTTATCGAGAGGTTTTCAGTGTTGGAAACACGCAGATCGAAAAAACATGACGAAATATCAACATGATATTTCGCAATCGTACAGTAGCACGTAAACAAAATGTATCCTTAAGGGTTAGACGACTTGCTTGCACTTGTACTTGCTTGCACTTGTATATATATACGTGTTAAACAGAGTAGGTAAATAAAAGATAAAAAGAAAAACAGTCCAGGCAAAAGTGGATTTTACCAACACTCCTTCTCTCTTAACCTACACATTTGTCTTAGTTTTTCAAACCGTTGTTTACTCAGTCCTTTCGTTAGCACGTCAGCCACCATGTCCTCGGTGGGCCAATACATGAGCTCAATAGTACCATCCTCAACGGTCTCCCTGATAAAGTGGTACTTTATCTCGATGTGTTTTGTCCTTCCATGAAACTGTGGGTTCTTAGCCATGCAGATTGCAGACTGGTTATCTTCGAGGATCCTCAGTGGTTTGTTCGGCTTATTTTGCAAGTCGGTGTTCAGTCGTTGCAACCACACTGCTTCCTGGGCTGCGCTGGCCAATGCAATATACTCTGCTTCTGCAGTAGAGATACACATGTAGCTTCCAGCTCACATCAGCTCCTCTTACTTGAAACAAGTAACCTGAAGTTTACTTCCTGTCATTAACATCACCTGCCCAATCAGCATCTGAACAGCCAATACATTCATTTGATCCATCTTTGATATACAGCAGACCATAGTACCTCTGAGGTAACGTAGAATACGTTTCACAGCTGTCACGTGCTGTTTGGTGGGTTCAGATGTGAACTTTGCCACATTGCACACAGCAAAAGTTATATCAGGTCTTGTCATCGTTGAGAGATAGAGCAAGGTACCAACAATAGACTGATATAGTCCTTGGTCCACAAGTTCCTCTGTTGCTTTAACTACCTTCGAACTGACTTCAACTGGCGTTGAAACTGGTATGGAATTTTCCATTGCATACTTTTGCAGCACTTTCTCAGTATACACTGGTTGTCCGATCCAGATTTCTCCTTTGGTGTGGTTCTGCTTAATATTCACCCCGAGGAAATAAGTTAGTTCTCCCATGTCTTTGACCGCGAAATTTTCAGCAACAGCCATTTTGACTTGTGTTACATGTTCATTACTCTTGCCAGCTAGAAGAATGTCATCAACATAAACGGCAATGATGAACACCTCTCCTTCTGAAGACATGTACAGACAAGGTTCACTTGGTGTTTGCACAAACCCCATTTCAATTAGGTGCTTATGCAAAGTTTCGTTCCAGCAATCTTGGTGATTGTTTCAGTCCATAAATGCTTCTTTTGAGTTGCATACAAGGTGCTCTTTGCCTTCGACAACGAAACCTTGTGGTTGTTTCATATAGACTTCCTCGTTGAGGTTATCATTAAGAAATGCCGTTGTTACATCCATCTGGTGAACTTTCAAGTCATTTTTCACACTTAGTGCCAAACATTTCGTACAGACTGAAAACGTATGACTGAACAAAACGTATCATCATAATCAACACCAAACTTCTGAGAAAAACCTTGGGCTACCAGTCGAGCTTTATACCGTTCGACTGACCCATCGGCACAGGACTTAACCTTAAAAACCCATTTGCTGCCAACTGCTTTTCTACCTTCTGGCAGCTCAGTTAAGACCCAAACATTATTATCATGGAGAGACTGAACTTCTTTCCCCATGGCATCTACCCGTTTTGATTTATCAGATCTACCTAGAGCTTCACTCACAGTAACTGGCTCTTTTGGATTACTTCCAACAAAGTTTACCCATTCGCCAAAATAATCAGGAGGTCTCCGATCTCTTTCTGATCGCCTAAGTTGTGCCTCTGGAGCTCCATCATCGGCAACTAACTTGTCATTACTCATACTATCAATCAATATGTGACGATCCTCATGCGAGTCATTGGACTCCTTCTCAACTCCATGCATCTGCTCATTAAACTGAACATCTCGACTAAAGAACACTTTGGAAAGTTTCTGATCGTATGGTCGATACCCCTTTGTGTCAGTACCATATCCCAAGAAGATCCATTTTCTTGCTTTGGAGTCAACTTTCTGGCGATCATCCTTTGGGACATGAGCATATGCAACACACCCAAATGATCGGAAATGGGAAACATTTGGCTTCTCCCCAGTCCAAGCCTCAAAGGGTGTCATCCCCTTGGCAACCTTTGTTGGACTTCGATTACATAGGTACACCGCTGTAGATACAGCTTCCGCCCAATAACGCTGTGGAAGTTTGGCATCACACAACATTGATCGCACAGTCTCAACGAGGGTGCGATTCATTCTCTCTGCTACCCCATTTTGTTCTGGAGTTTTTGCCAAAGTTAGTTGATGCTTAACTCCTTCTTTCTTTAGATAATCTTCAAACTCAGTTGATACAGATTCACCACCATTATCAGTGCGCAAGGTTTTCAAGGTGTACCCTGATGATTTTTCAACAAGGGCTTTCCACTCAAGAAACTTACTGAAAACTTGTATTTGAGGACACACACCCAAACATAATGTGTAAAATCATCAATGAATGTTAACAGATTCAGCCCCACTGAGTGATTGCGCATTCATTTTTCCACACACATCACTATGGACTAACTCAAGAGGTTGCTTAGACTTTCTGTTGCTACTGGTTGGAAACTGAGTACGATGATGTTTACCTTGAACACAGGGTTCACAGAAATGAACCCCTTTAGACACATCATAGTCAAAACCATCAACCATACTTTCTTTGGCCAGCTTTTTTAGATTTTGCCTATGTCAAAGATTATCTGTCGACTCTTGATTGACACCTTTAGCAGCATTAACCTTTGCATGATTGTCTGGGCATATGTCCTGAAATTCTCGACTGACACCCTAGCAGCATTAACTTTTGCATAAGCAGTTTGAAAA
Organism: Apostichopus californicus; assembly: GCA_020650975.1. NCBI lineage: Eukaryota > Metazoa > Echinodermata > Holothuroidea > Aspidochirotida > Stichopodidae > Apostichopus > Apostichopus californicus. The sequence continues at coordinate 17,607 of JAIPMN010189515.1, forward strand.
CTGGTAGGTTCCCTAACTTATGTGCCTCAGCAATTATTTTTAGGTCCTCATCAAGAATTTCACAACTTGCCTCACTAAATCTGGTCATTTTGCCAGCTTTTGATACCTTAGCGACACTTAGCAAGTTACATGACAATTTAGGAACCTACAAAACATTATGCAATTTGCATATCTGTGTCTTGCCATTAGACAGGTTCATCTTTAGCATAACTGTTCCATTACCAAGGGCTTTAAGAGAGTGATTGTCACCCAATGAAACTGTCACTGGCTGCTCTAAACCACTAAGTGCAGTGAACAGTTTCTCATCATTACACATGTGACAAGTTGCTCCGGAGTCCACAATCCAGCTATCAAGTGAACCCACGACACTAGCTGAGAGTGCATGGTGGGCTACTAGACCCACACTCTCATTATCGGAGCTACTACTCTCATTATCGGAGCTACTAGTCCTACTCTCTCTTTTCTTAGACTTAACATTATTAACCATATGTTTAGCACCTTTAGGTTTGGATTTACCACCCTTTTTACTCGTTTGAGTTTTACCCTTATCAGTACTATTACAGTAACGCTGAATGTGCCGATATTTGCCGCAGTTGTAGCACTTCGGACCTTTATAGTTCTGCCTTGATTGCTGTTTAGCGAACATTGCCTCGGCCTTTGGGCTTGACAGGTAACGGTTTTGCATCTTACGCTCCTCGTGAAGTACCCTCTCTGTTACGGTTTCCATCTTGGGGACGTCAGGATTGGCCTCGAAAGCGGTCACCAACATGTTAAATGATTCTGGTTAACTAGCAAGGATATGGACAACTCTGTCCTCTTCACACATTGGGTCACCAATTCTCGAGAGTGACTCAAAAATATCAGTCATCGCCTTGATATGTTCATTAACTGAACCACCAGACTTCAGTCGCAGAGAATAGAGCTTTCGTCGGAGTTCCAATTTGTCGGCCCATGACTTTTTTTGGAACTGTTCCGCCAGTTTCCTCTTGACAGCAATTGGATCCACTGGGTCCCCAACCCAATACAACAATGATGGCTCGATGGACAGAACTATAATTGCCAATGCACGATCCATCCTGGCTGTAAAGCTAGCAAGTTTAAGAGCATCACTCTCAGGGGGTGCTTTTTCATCACCATTAACAATATTCCAAAGTCCATCCTTCATTAAGGTCATTCTACACTGCACCTTCCAAGTCGCATAATTCGACCCATTCAACGCAACTACAATCGAAGATTTCACGTCTGACGACATCTTCACTCACAAAGAGAGTAGTTCGGCGAAACCAATTCAATAGCACACAGCAATGGTTAACCGTCACACTAGTTACGTATGTTACGCTACGTACTCACGTTAACACGGTTGAGACTAGTGAAGTAACTTCGTAGCGTTCAAAGAAGGACAAAACGACTCCAGAAGAGATTAAATAGTCAAACACACAACTGTAGTTTACTTCCAAAACAATAAAAGTGTTTATTTAACCAATGCTTCCTATCGGGAGGTTTTCAGTGTTGGAAACACGCAGATCGAAAAAAACATGACGAAATATCAACATGATATTTCGCAATCGTACAGTAGCACGTAAACAAAATTTATCCTTAAGGGTTAGAGGACTTGCTTGCACTTGTATATATATATACGTGTTAAACAGGTAAACAAAAGATAAAAAGAAAAACAGTCCAGGCAAAAGTGGACTTTACCGACAGTAAGTGGGTACACAAACCTCTGAAAATAACTTACCCAGCATACATTCACTAAACAAGAGCATATAATGCCAAAATCATGGAGAGATTTGTCAGCAGCTTTTGAAACTTGGATTTCAGGCTTGCCCAAAACATTGAAAGTCAAATCCTCTGTGGCATGTTCTGTTGATCCAATCCAATTCACTAGTGTCTTTTCAAAAATGAATGGCAAGTACTTTGACAATATATGCCTACATCATTTCATTACTGCTGTGCATTGCATTAGAACAAAAAAGTATAGAGATTTTGCTGATGTATCATGAGTATTACTTGTACCAGTCACACATGTTCAACAGTATAATCATGCACAAAACACTTGATCTCAGTAATATGGGAAGCTCACATTCACATCTGTTGTTCACCAATGACACTGATAGGTTTCCATCTTGTATCAATATGACACATCAGAATGTTAACATGCGTCCAATTAAAGTAGCACTTCAGTACATTTACACTTACTAGATCCATGCATGTTGACCCCAAATGACATTTGACTTGCACAAAACCAAAGGGCTCTTTATAATTTGTTATATAAGAAAAATTACATCTGTTCAAGCTTTCCTAACAAAGTACATTGGGATACTCTGAAATCTTGAAGTATAACTTTCGCATGTACTTACGGACAGCCGTTCCTCTGCAAGAAACCTGCGCTGTATTGTGACACTATTTGGCAGTCTACATTTTAGAATAAAACCAGTAAAAGTAATATCCAATGCTGCAGCACGTTCTTCTCTGACCTGAAAATTTATAATATGAATGCATCTTGATGACAGAATTATAACCTCAGAAGGTTCCAAGCATCCTGTTTTAAAATTAGGCTTGCACTTGTACTGCATTGTGTGATTACTTGCACTTTTCTGAGCTATTAGTCAGCATCATACAGTCTCTTCAACTCATCAAGGGAGCAGATGTACATTATAGGTATCTTCTTTAGCTATCAAGCGGACCTGTGATGTATGTATCGTCGTGCAAACTTAAGTTTACAAAGGAATGCTACTTGCAAAACGTGCAAAGAATAGAATGTCACAAACGGTTACTATATAATTCACATCTTTCCGATGTGCTCACTGACATAAACCCATGCCAAATAAGTATGAAAGTTTGGCATTATGATGTGATATGTTACTATTCTGTGTGTCTCATTGTAAAATCCACTGTATAAATAACTGTATATCTGATGAGAGTATTGCACCATTACGTTATGCTGGGAAAGAGGAGAAAATGGAATGCAGAAAGACACAGCTAGTGGTGCTTTTCTTAAAGGTTGAGGTTGCTCAATGCCGTGTTGGATTTGCCTGGGGATACTTCTCAAGGCAAATGGGAAAAAATCAGCAAATAATGGGTGATAGAGGGGGAAAGTGTGCACACTGAAATACCTGGAATGTTGGTGAAAACAATTTCAGAATGCACCAATTGTCATGCAGTATAGCTACTGTTAGAACAATGTTTGACCTGGGAAATTGTTGGTTATATGGAATTCTAGAATTAATGGACAATTAATTGGTAATGTTCAACATTGAACCACACGTAGCTTTGTAAGATAGGCTGTTCAAGCTTGCTATTCACATGATGTAGTTTCCTGGAAGTAAATATTACCCAAGTTAAATTGAGTGAAATTACAACACAAAGTATTGTACACACCAAAGAGTGAGCTTGAATCAAACTTCCATAAGATATATATATATATATACATACACACACACACATACTGTGTATATAGTCTATTCTGTATATATAGATATATATATTTTATTTATTTGAAAACATTTCTATAGCGCCTTGTCCAATCAGAAATTTATCTAAGGCGCTTGACAGTAAAATACATACAAACATGATATAACAATATATCAATCGATAATGTAAGGTATACAAAATTGTATAAAAACTGGAAATAGAAAATCTAAAATTCTAGCCAAAAAATCTTTCAATTTCAAATATATATAAATGTGAAAATTTTTCAATTTTAAAAGCGCTATAAATGCAAAATGGAGAATGCCTTGTAATAATGTCAGAATATAAACAGTATAGAAAGCACGGTTAATGGAATGCAGATCTAAATAGAAAGGTTTTGACTACTTTTTTAAATTGATCTATATTTTGGCCACACTGAGCTTCCTCCGTTAAACTGTTCCATAATGTCGCAGATGAGTAATGGAAACGCCTGTTACCGTATGTAGAAGTTTTAATGACAGGTTTGGTAAGTAAGGACTTGGATTCTGAGCGTAGAGATCGAGTAGGCTTGTATTTATGAATTAATTCAGAG
>JAIPMN010189525.1:0-11372 GCA_020650975.1 Apostichopus californicus
ATATGGCCAGATAAAACTTTATCTGCATATCTGGATTGACTCTATATCCAGTTATATCTGGCTTTATATGGCCAGATAAAACTTGATCTGGCCAGATTAAACCAGATATAAAGCCAGATCTGGGATTTCGGTAAGGGCCCCCCCCCCCCCCAATGGATGTCACCATCAGCCATTTCTCACCATCCCCGGTCCTTTACAGAAAGAAGTACTTTCTCTTGTCGGTGAGTACTTTGATCAAAGTAAAATTGTTATATCCTATTAATAAACCACCAAAGCAGGTGTCCATTTGTTAACTGAAAAAAAGTTGCCAGTAGGTTTACATAATCTGTCCCTAGACCATCCAATTATACGTGACAATATAACCTATTATCCATAACTCAATTGACCTGTCACTGATTCTCTGTACAAGTGCCCAGAATTGAAATATATTAGGACTTCTACTTTGCTCTGTCTAGAAAGCTGTTGTGTGTACTTTCTAACGTATTATTATAAAAATTCCACAAAAAGAAGTAATGAAATGGCTATAAGAGTTGTAACTCAACCAAGTATTTTGTTCAGCTAGAATTCGAACTTTAAGTTAGGGAGTCAGGACCGAATGATTATTGTACACTGCCCAATTATTCCGGTAATTCGACCTCGTCGCTATACAGTAATCCATGATAATGTAAATCTGGCTGGACCATTCTCGGAGAGGGGCATTCCAGGTTTCCTGAACGTTCCAGAACGACTATGTGTTGTTATACAAATAATGAATGGTTATGAGTGCATTAGTGCAAATATTTCATGAGTTGAAAGATGGAATGTTCCATTCAACGAGGCGCAGCCGAGTTGAATGGAACAATTTACATCTTTCAATGAATGAAATATTTGCACTATTGAACGAATGGAAACCATTCATTATTTGTTTTATACAACACCTTCAAATTTGGATATAATTGGATGTAAAATGCACTCATGCAACAGATTGTTTCGAACAGACAGGTTTCTCTGCTCTCTTACCATTGAAAAAGTGCTATCAATAAAGTATAACCCATGGTTCTATTTCATAGAGTGCAATAGAGCGGATTTTGCATGCAATCGACGAGCAATTGACCAATCAAATGGCCGGAATATAATTAGGTGTTATATAATATTTGACAGCGCACAGCCCTGTAATTGTAGGCCCGTTAGTCTCATATCAATAGTGTTGTTTGTAAGGTCATGGAGTCTATTGTTAAAAAGTCTATGGTGAGTCACTTCAGCAGTCAGTCTTTGATCAGAGAGTCTCAACATGGCTTTTGTCAAAAAAGGTCTAGTGTCACGAAAAGTCTTGAGTTTATGGAAGATGTAACAAGCTCACTAAAAAGTCTGTAGATGTTGTGTTCCTGAATTTCAGAAGGCCTTTAATAAAGTTCCCCACCAGCGTCTTTTCCTTAGGCTGAGTATGGGTGTCAATGGGGATTTACTGTCTTGGATATTCTAAGGTCTCTTTGAAAAGCGATTTTGAGAAGTTTCAAACGGATTTGGATAAGGTTTTTTCTTGGTCTCAGTGATGGCAAATGCCTTTTTAATATTGATAAATGCAAGGTGATGCATATTGGTAGTAGTAACCAAAAGTATACCTACAATCTTCATTATTATTCAACAGATATATATAGTGTCTTTTCGTGCTTAAGCATGTTCAAGAGCGCTTTACAATGACAGCAAAATGACAAAACCCTTAAAATATGAAAAATAAACTTAACGCAGCTTAAATATTAATATAAAGAAAGATAAATATTAACGAAGGAATAATTTATAAAACAATATAGATTTACAGTGAAATACCTAAAAAGAAAAAGTGAGTTTTAAGTAATTTTAAGTAACAAAATGACAAAACCCCTTAAAATATGAAAAATAACATGGACGCAGCTTGAATGTTAATATAAATATATATATATATAAACTAGGGACAAATTTTAAAACAATATAAATTTACAGTGAAATTCCTAAAAAGAAAAATTTCTTAAAAGTGGCTGTTTTGGCATCACAGATATTATTTGGCAGTGCATTCCATAGCTTGCTAGCAGCAAAGTTAAATTGTCTGTCGCCGTATGTAGCAGTCCTTACTCTGGGGACCACTAGTGTAAGGGAATTGGCCGACCTCAATGTTCTACACAGTTAGCATATCAGTTAAGTATTGAGGAGCTTGAAAATGAATGGATTTATATGCATGTACTAATAGTTTGAACTCGACACGACGGTGAACAGGCAGCCAGTGAAGATCTCTTAAGACAGGTGTGATGTGAGAGAAACGCGAAGTTCTGGTGATTATACGTGCCGCAGTGTTTTGGACAATCTTAATGGTGTGGAGTTACAGGTCTTTGTTGAAAGAGACCTAGATATCTACATTGACTCATCTCTGCAACATTCTAAACACTGTGTTGAAGCTGCTAAAGAGGTAATAGGTTTTAGGTATGATCAAGAAGAACTTCAGTTTTCTGAAAGAGGACATAGTATAGTTAGGCTTTATAAGCAGTTGGTTAGGCCACATCTGGAGTATGCTGTGTACAGTAGGCTTGGAACCTATATTTTACTAAGGATAAGAAAGTACTTGAAAAGGTCCAGAGGAGGGCTACTAGGATGATTAGTTCCTTAAAAAGTGTTCCTTATTATAGGTGGTTACAACTGTTGAATCTCACCACACTGGAGCTTAGGAGGTTACGTGGTGACTTGATTCAGGTTTCCAAGATTGCGTATGGTTTTGACAATTTATCCTTCACCGACTATTTCATGGATGCCAATAGTAGTCTTAAAACTCCAAAAGTCACAGAGTAGGCATAATATTCGGCATAAATTTTTTTCTAATAGGGTTGTGAATGAGTGGAACGGTTTGCCTGAGAAAGTTGTACTTGCAAGTAGTGTGAATGAGTTTAAGAATGCTTTGGACAAGCACTTTAAGCATTGTAATCGGGTCTGAGTGTTTGTGTCTTCCTTTATTTTCCCCTATAGGGTCCTTGATGGGGACCTGGGCGTCCCTCCTGTTCCTTTTTTGCTACTAAACTAAAGTAAACTTCTACCTTCCAACTTCCAAAATTCATAAGAATAATATTAGAAGTCGAATTGTATCAGCCATAAACATGCTCGGCTGCTTCATTCTCTGCTTGAAACTTGTTAAATTTGTTAAATTTAAATTGTTTACTGAACACTTTTACAATTAACACAGTGTTTGATCTCTTTACCATTTCTAAGTAGTTGATAATGGATTATTCGTTTCTTGATCATTTTTCCCTATAATAAGACCTCGAATAAGCTATGTTGTAATCAAATCTCCACCACATCAATAAAGTTGTTGGTAATGACGTAATAGTGTAATTTCATGTACCACAAACGTTTTCTTTATACCTTCTTTACTTAAGTTACGTATGTAAAGAGTGTAAGTTACGTATATAAAGAGTGGAACTGAAAATTTCAAAGTAATGTCAATTCAGTGCATAAGTATTAATTTAAAACAAAATTTTGAACTGCAAAATTGTAAGCAATGGTTATATACAATGAAAATGGGCGTGATTCCTGCATGGCCACACGATATGCAAGGTATCCATTTGAAAATGCGCCCTTTAATACCACTGCCATAACCGTTTAACTGCCTCAAGCATTTTAATAGGCTCTCACAGTAGATCGCAGGAAATTTGAGCTGTGCAAGGAACTTTCCCACGCTGGTTTCCATTGCTAGGATTGGCGTATAGATTACGTAAAACACAGGCTAACGTTCCAGACTAATAAACTTGAAAGGTGAAGAAGTGGGCAGTGAAGAAAAATGAACTGCGAAAAATGAACTGCATTCTTACTAAAGGGCGGTTTTTCAAATGCATAGCTTCTGACTAGCGACCAAAGAAGAAATGTCAATATAGGAATCATTAACAAATTGAGGCAGGGTACCTTAGTTTCCATATCGCATTAGTTGTGATGCTGAGGTGACTGGTTCAAATCCCGTTCCATAGAAATTGTTATTTGCTCTTTTCCATCACTATGAGTATGTGTGATGGTTTCGCTACTCAATGTACTTGAACATTATACCTACTCAATCCAATCCAAGAATGTTGCACTTATTTTGTCATTAACTTTAATCGTTCATTCAGTACCAATGTTATAAGATCGTCGTTGATTCCTGTACTGATTTATACTGATGTGGCTGATTTATACTGATGTGGCAGTTACGTGGCTGATTTACACTGATGCAGCAGTTAGAAGTGTCGTCAGTGTATCATCATCTGGTACCTTCAGTTTCCTTTCTCTAGCCTTTTGACAGTCTGTACCCCTGCAGTAAAATCAATTGCAACAGTTGCAACGAAATGTGAACATAGATCTACGTTACAACGCAAATAAAGTTTAACATTGTTTTACCCAATTCTATTCAAGAAAATATAGTTTTGACTTTGCTGGTTTGAACAGGCTGCAGTGACGTCATCTATAATTCATTCTTAAAAAGATATTATGTAATATATATATCAATTACGTATGGCCGTCACTGCATCCTATTTAATATACACAACTAACATACAAGTGTGTATCCTTTCTTTATCTGAAACCCATAAGAAGTATATATCATGCGACTTCACAGGGGGGGGGAGGGGGGCTTTGAAGTAGCACGATGTATCCTACTCCCTTATTGGTCAAGCCTGTCTATAGAAAAACAGTCCTCAAATTCACTCAAGCATTAATAATTTCTTACTTGATAGCATAAACTACCCTAAATACTGCCATAAGGATTCATCCTTGAGCACACCTATTTAATTGTCCAGTCACCTGTATGATTGTAAACACAAGTGCTCTAGTGGCCAGTACTACTTTCCGGTATGTGATGACAAGTTTGGCTTGACCACTGAAATAATACACTGTGTGTTTAATCATGAATTTGTGCAGAAGAGCGTTCAGTATGGCTAGCATTATAGATATTCAATCTCCCCTGTTTTTGGCAAAACAGGGGGCTTGGGTGGTATTTGCTATAGGCAGGGATGATCGTAATGATGGGGGTTTGTGTATGTTAACTCAATAAATCACAAATCGTACAAAAAAATACATATAAAAATTACTTACTGCCACACTTCCCGGAATTCGCTAACCTGTACAAAAGAAGTCAATCATAAATGATAGCTGTAATTTTATTGTATGACAAAATAATTCAATTTTCAAATGTACGGCTGTTAGGGATTTGTGAAATTGCTTTGTCAATCAAATGAGATTAGAAAATATGGAGCAAAATCAACTTAATGTTACCCTTAATAATACTTTTTCATAGTAATAGGAGTTAATAGAGTAACATTAAGAAGCCAATTGTTTGTTATGTCTTTGTATTTACATATTATATAACTCTAATGAATCTGTGAATCACTAATGTTTTCTAAGATCTAGTAGCAAGCCTTATGTTACTTATATAAAGATAGCAAAACTCCACATTTCCTATTTGCGATACGTAATCTATTCTTTCGTGTTCAAGGTGCACACAGTGACCACCTTTTTTTAAATCGTTCCTTTCAAACATTATATTTCTATACATGCCAGAAAATGTTCCGATTATTTTGTAGGGTAATGATCAATCTCCTCCATTACATTGTTTATCGAGATTAAACCAATGATTGTGTTTATTTTAATGCATTATACTTCACTACCTACCTCCTTGCTGTAAACTGCATCTGTCACATCGAGTGTACGATCATCATACTATAAGTTAGATACAATAGGAAGGTTTATGAGCTTTACCAATATGACGTCACAAAATCACTCCAACAGTGATGAGGCGAATCAAGAATTAATTTCTTTTCAATTCAAACGAAGAAGGAAATATGCTACAAAGAAAATGTTACTTTGGGATGAATATCAGAGATGCTTGGGATCAAAGTTATATCAATAATATCTGTCATGTGACACTTTGACGACGTTAATATTCAAACTGCAATAAGGAGCATGTATCTGGTAATTTACAGGAACAAAGGCGACAAGAATGAATGATCTATCAACTGTTCTTTGTTGCCTCTTATAATCTTTTTGATATTTATGTAACGTTATCGTAGACTGACGCTGATCAAAGCTTAATGCAAAGACTATACGATACTGGACACACACGCAGCAGCAGTTTTAACTGACAGTGTGAAGCAATTGATTCTGGATTCGAAAACTCAACTGTAATACAGTAGATAATTTCATGAGGTTTTCATCTACTACTTTTAGGCAAGATGCACAATGAGGTACTGCAATCAATGTTAATTTAATGTACTTGAGTGACCACAAAATGACCCTGAAAACTAACCGGTTAAACATTGTTCCATATACCCCCTGAACTATTAATTGAAATACAATCAATCGATACGAACACTGGTCAAAGTAAGGTTACACAGACATGATGTTATTCTGTTTAATTTCTTTGTTACTTGATTCATTCATGTGAGTCCACCTCAACAATCTGATCAAAACATGTCGTATTAATTGTTCCTTTTCTTTAATCGTTCCATTTTGAAAATCATTTAACAGTCGTTTGGGAGTACCGATTCTTCGAATATATTAACTCTCCTTTACAGATAAATATATAACCAGTATTCAAGCAATAGGTTAGTGGAACATGTTTTAATAAGTTGGTAATACTCACCATCCATTGACCAGATTCAAGGTTGAGGTCATAAATTTTGCCACTATCGTACGGTAACCAAGTGACTAAAATGAAAGAGGTTACAATGCCATGATTAACAAAATAAAAATAAAACATGATTATTTCACTCCCAGACACCCAAAGACCTACACTACAGTCACATATGCCTTGAGCAATTTATTGTGAAGAGACTGTACAAGAATCTGATGCGCCCAGCTGTTTTACACAATTACATTAAAGTGGCCACGAAAATGGCCAAAAATCTTTTTGGGATCCATCTAAGCATGTTCTCTAGAACATATATCAACCATTCTGCCAGTTAAAAACTTAATTTTTCTAGTCGAAAATTGAGAATTAGGAAAATTTTTGGGCTTGAGGGTGGACCAGAGGTGTAGCGTATCAGTTCGAGCCTAATTGATCTGGAAGCCAAAATATCCAATGATATTTGACAGAAAGTCATAATAAAGACCAATGGAGGCAGCAGAACACTTGAATGTTTAGACTTTGTTTCTTCAGCAGCAGGTGGTTTGTTTACAATCTTTTTTTAGAAACTCAGCAGTACACCATGTTAATGGTCTTCGATTGTTTTAATGCGTGTGATGCCGTCATTGATCAATCGACAGAGGTTAACCTGAGCATTTGCATAATGTACCTTTCACTTTCCTCGACTTCAATATTGAAGGAATATCCTCAGCAGCGATAGACGGAGGTAACAGACAAAATAAGAACCTGTGAAATAATAAAGCACAACCATGAGTCAGTCAATTGCTTGAACAAGTAAAGCATTGACAATAACACAGAAGATAAAGCTAACCTGTATATCATATATAAACAATGAGTAAAAGCTATTCATTAGAAGGAAAGTCATTCAATGATATAGCTTTTGTTTTGTGAGTCCCTATGACTTATCTTCTTTACAATTAACTTGAACAAAGCACCACTTGATCCAAATGATGGGTTTAACAACTAGGCGAAGGTAAAAAATGTGTCTGTAAATACTCAATTCAGAAAAAATAAAGTTCTGTCCTGTGAGAGTATCATTCCATTTGGCATAGGTTGATAAAACTTTGTAGGCATTTATGCCTATTTAAAGTGTGAAAGCATTATCTAGGTACGCATTACTAAGATACTCATTGAAATACTCACATTAGCTCTTCCAATCGCTGTGACTGTTGTGCAAACATCAATATGCCAACAACCTCTGTCTCTGTCATTTCTCTTCCCTCCTCATATGTATCTATCGATAGCTTCTTTAATGATACAGGACAGGACAATTGTAGCCCTGAACAGAGGATGATGTTACCAGAATCAGCCTTGGAGAAGGACTGTAGAAGCTCCAGATGGAAGATGGGGATCTGAAGGAAGGTAACATACGATTCAATCAACATTGAAATGATTTAGAGCTATATCAATTATTTATACGATTATAACCTACTGTGGCCAGTAACGTTCGTGGAAGTATCTCTTATCGATCTTAATTCTAGCATAAATCCACTCCTCGCATTATTACGATTAGGCTTAAAGTGGTCCTGCCATGCCATCCAAAATATTTGAGTTAGATGAAAAAATGGGTATATTGTATGCACTTTTTCAATATTACACTTTAAAATCTCTGGAAAATAATTGGCCTCGCCACAAAATGAGCTTTAAAGTTTGTACTTTTCACCACGCTCTAAGAAAAAACTGTCACGCACTTGATGACGTAACATGTATTCTGCTACGTCATATCGTGAAGCTACGATGGTCATGCACCAAATGCGGAAGTCGTGTTACACACAATTTGTATACACAATGGTGTCCGTTAGTGACAATTCATCAACTTCTTCCGTGTTGAATTTGTCTTTTTCGAATTCGAGTTACGATGAAAATAACATAGAAAGTGAAAGCGAACATTCTGAAAATGAAGGGGGTGCAGAACCTTACCAATTTGAGCCGCTTGCAGATGAGAACGAAAGGCATAATTATGAGCAGCCTGAGCAAGCCGATGTATTTTTTCGTGTGTGGATAAAATCACTCACCACCAAATACGAAACCATTATACCGCTGAAAAGTAATCGAAGTTAAAACCTTCAATCCATCGCTACAGCAACGGTGTTCGTAAAATACAACATTCTCTCTTTAAGACATAGCACATACCTTCCAAACAACTGTCGATTCCCAGCAAATTGAAAGTTCTAAACAAAGCTACGCATTTTTTTTGCAAACCGATGGTTAGGCTACATTTCCCATTGACTTAGTGTGGTTGTTAGCCTAACATGTGGTCGAAAGTTGCATTATTTCATGGATATTTTAGATCTAACTGCGTCACAATTTCACAGCCCCCAAATTTATTCGGCCTTTTTCTGGGGGGCTTTTCATGATATTTAAGGCCTGACTGTATCAATCAATCTTGCGCAACTGCATGGTCTCACTTTTCACTTCAAGCTCAATCTGGGGGCTGCAGCAGGAATTGGCTGCAGCAGCCCTCATATACCCCTCCCTCAGTGGTTATAGGAGCGCCAGATTAGGGGCAGACACCAAAATTTCCTGATTAGTAAGTGGTATATCCCTGCGGACATTCATAGACACTTGCAGGCACTGTTTAGTACATGAATGATTGTACTTTTTGGTAGCCTATACATACTTCAGACTGAATATTCATTCCTCAACAGTTTTTGATTGAATGTAGTTTTAAATTGTAGACCCTATGCCTAGATCGTTTTTTCATAATTCAACAGAGGGTAAAGAAAGATTAAGAGTATGAGTCGTTTGACCACAACACACGTATGCCTACCCCCTTTTCTAGCACGGCGCTCTGAAGAAAGCCTTGGCTTCTTTGAATAGCATGCCTACTTGAAGTTGGAGTTGTACTTAACGTTAGGCCTAACCAAGTTAGGGCTTACTTAACTTCTGGTACAGGGCTACTTGCAGTTCCACTCACGACTCTCTGGCACCTTTATTGTGGGTACTGATCCGGGTATAAGTGGCAGTCTTAGTCTCCCACCACTTAAATCTCGTTTATAACGATCGAATTGGGAAAAGCATTGATCATCAAAATGTTCGTTACAAATAACACTGTAGTTCGATGGCCCTTTGAAGTCAGCCCTGGTGAGCTGCACGAAACATTGAGTTTTTACATCCTTTGGTCACTGATGAAGGCTTATTCTATCAGAACTTACATTGCTACAACCTCCAACAACACAACGCCTTGGCCTTTTAATCAATCAGTGTAAATTTGAAGACAGAATAGCTACAAAATGGAAGATGTCTAACCACGCTTACACTATAAACCACACGAACTCAACGAACAGTGCGAATGTTGTTTACATCCAGCGTTTACGATATGACGTCAGCGCGTACTTCAGCTGATTTCACTTTTTTTTACAAGGTTACGTAAAGTAGCCAATTTCTTTTACAATTTTTTCGCGAACGACTAGGTTTTATGAAATAAAAGTTATATTTTTGGAAAACAAATCCTCCAAATTAGCTATCCAATAACCTGGAATAACCCATGGCAGGACCACTTTAAGTTTGTTTATTGAAATCTAAAATATCCAACTTCTTTATCTAACATAAATGAACAATGTATAAAAAAGACGGAAACACTAAAGTGAATGAATGCATGAGATATAAAATGTGCAAAATGACTGATATATAAATGATAATCAGGATGAAATATTGACTGTTAGACTAGGAATGTAGTAAGAAAATGTCTTCATAGGAATTAGTTATGTTAAACGTCCTGTTGTTTTCGTGCCAAACCACACACCTTATGAATTATAGATATATTGTCACTACTGTGTGATATGAAATCTTTAAATCATCTTGTGTTATGTGTGCCACTATCTGGAGTACTCCTTGCAAAAATACTACATTATGATATGATTATCTTACGTGTAAATTTTACTTGAAAGTTAGTACACTGTAAAGACCAGTATTGTTACTAGGATTTAAAGTTTAACAATGTTTGAGTCCGCTCAGAAAAACTTGCGTCCCTGTAGTCCTCCATGAAAACATGCAATGTAAAATACCTCTACAGGAACACATAATACTGAGCTATAATGACCCCTGAAAGCACATTGGCTTGTGCGCAACAGAAGCCTATAGTGATAGGTCTATACCATGCACAAAAAATCATCAAATGATAAACCTTTAACTATTATACACCAACAAAATGACTTTCAAAGTTCCAAAGCGAGAAATGTTACCGTAAACTAGTTACCATATATGCTTATAAGCATATATGGTCACTAGTTTATGGTAACTAGGTATACCTAGATCACACACATGGTAAACAACTTCCTTACAAAGCGTCTGTGAAAATGTTTTAGGCTATGCATACGCTGTGAATGTTGGAAATTCATGTTAAGTAATAGGAGTGCCTAGAGAGAACATTCAAATATAAAATCACTGCACGTCTAACTCATTTTATTGAGCCCCTTAAGTTTTCTAGAAAATATAAATAGATCTCGACGACACAAGAACACATCCCTTAAGGCCTAGAACTGCTTGCTCACAACTTTTTTGAAGCCCTGTCGTAAGTTACCATTAACTGTTACCCAATGCAATGTTATTCATAAGTTTTATTTAAAATTGAACAAAGTTTTCCCTTTCCTCAACCACCATAGGCAAATTGCCCAACCCTGGCCAGTTCCGACCCATTGCCCCTTACAGTATGTAAATAATTAGGGGATAAATACGAGGGGAACCGGTCTTAAATTTGATTTGAGACCGATGATGACGTCATCGAGGAGGCTGAGCGGACCGAGGCGATAGCCGAGGTCCGCTG
>JAIPMN010189535.1:448-25302 GCA_020650975.1 Apostichopus californicus
AGTGTTCAATGTCGAAGGGGGGGGGGGTGGTAAAAATTTCTAAGGGTAGTAGGACATCACGGTGTCATTGCATTGAGGAGGTAAAGCACAAAGCCATCTCAAATCGCCGAAAAAATAAATCTTCTGTGTATAATGCGCCACAATACATCATTTTAATATGACAACGAAATAGCATCTCTTGATCGATTACTTTAATTTATCAGCAAACGGGCACTTCCTGATTACAGCTTTCTTACATTTCTCAACGAAAGGACAAAAGTCGTTTAAATAAGACAAAATGACAAAGTTCGGTATTTGTCAAAATGGGCACTTCTAACCTATGAAACGGGGCACATCTTAACGTTTTTGTTACAAAACAGGAAACCCATGTCTCTTCGGATCCTCCGCATTGGGTCAATCGCCTCTGGCATATATCAAAGCTTAACCTGGTAGACATAAAGGATGACTTAGGTACACATTAAAGTTAGTGTTATAGACCATTAAAACACACTGTTATCTGCCCAGGTTGGTGTTCTATATAACACCTTTTATTGTAACCCTTTATACAAGTGAGGTTCATCCCTTTAAAGTGACTGGACTGTATTTAGTCTTACACAAAAACGACTAGGTCAGTTTCTCAGATACAACACAAAACTCATCGTGAAGACTTTTATGGCCTCAAATGCCATGTTAAGATGCATTGCAACTTTTCACGTACAATTCATCCAAGGGTGAATTTTGTTTTTATGGAGATAATAGAAGATGTTTTGGTGGAGTTATTAGAATTTTAAAACAATGAATTAACATTAAGGTTTAGGATTGCACTAAGGCGCCGACGTCATCGATCTCTGGACCCAAGCTTAAGTGAGCATTCCAGAGTTTAGCATATTTTGAATGTAATTATCTTGGAAACCTGTGTAGCTGTAGAAACATTACTACTAGCACTCAAATTGTTCTTTGTTTTTCTTTGACTATAATGTGTCAAAGCACTCAAGACTAAAAATCTGTCTGAAGTCACCTCTTGAAAACTTTAGACCAAGTTGGCTTTCTTGAATAGCGCTATCATTCATCATTAGCGGGCCTTTTGTCAAAGTTAGCTTTTTTGAATAGCTCCACTACTTATAACTTCTGGTCGTCTCAGTTCTCTCTTCTTTTTTGGCGCTAAATGCAAATGAATTAAAATGTACTGCATGTGGTCAACACACAGGACAAGGGGAATCAGAAAATGACATCAGTACAAACATATCATAACGATGAATATTGAAGATAAATAAATCCTGTTCAAGCAAACTAAATATAGCCTATATGCAACTTCATCAATTTGACTGAAAATGCCAAGGCCTATACTCGACGGTGTGATATGTGAGAAATTTGGTGAAAGGAATATTTTCATATTCGTACACACAGTAATTTATTTGAAATGTTCTTCTACATTCTCAATTTTATTTCGACTTTATTACGACTTTAACAGGGAACTTTAATAGGAAAAAATATTTTATTCGGTCAATTTTTCAATTTCTAGCCCATTTTCTGAACCCGATTGCCAAATCTTACATTCATGTGGCCATGTATTTTCTTCACGCGAGAAGTTTCTTCTTAATGTGAAACTACAAAGTCATTGGATCTTTAGTTCATAATCATAATTATATTAGGCCTTAAACGTCTCATTTCTTATATTTCGAGATTACTATGTCGATTAATTTGCTCTGGACATTTGACATGTGATTCGCAACTTCATAAATCCATTGCATTAATCAATTGCATTTTTAAAGATGCGGTACCTTTTGTAAGGCCTCTAGCCACATCGCAGTCGGAGAGCTGTTCATCAACATTCCTTCGATCAAAAATCACTCTTTATTCTTCGTTACCACGGATACAAGCTTAGAACCCTGACCTAACTTTTCACTTTTTGCCTTCCACACACACAGAGTGCATACAATTGCAACTATACCAAGATTCACCGTACAAGATGGTTACTATGTGTTGTCCATGGATGTGCTAGATAAAGGCAGTTTGGCTGTCGCTGGACTTAATAACAAGGAAAAATGCAGCTTTATTGATATGTTTATGTTTCACTTTGATCCTGATTCTCAGGAAAAACCGTTATTATTGACGTCAGAGCCTTATTTTTCTCAGGAATTTACCGAGTCTGGTTCAGAAGGGCGGTCTTTTTGTTTACTGGATGATCGTCTGTTTTTAACGTGTTGTAAGGATACGATAGCATTGTACGATAGTAGTAATGGCGGTCTGGTCAATCAAGGGAAATTTAACGGTGAAGCCTCGTGTATGACATCCAGAGATGGTTTAGTGTATGTCGGTTTAATATCCAAAGAGGTGATTGTCTTAGATGCGAGAGAATTGAGAAAAAAGAAGACAATCACCTTACAAGGATTAAGAAGAGAAGACTGGCCCGAGGATATAACAGTTAGTAATAATAAACTGTTTATCTGTACATACTATGATAGAGCTTTAATGTATAATAGTGTGGGAGAAATAGAACAGGAATATAGAAACACACAGTACAGCGATGCACTGAGTATAACAGTCAGTGAAGAGAAAGGATTAATATTTATGTTATGGGAGGGTGGTGGTGAGGGTAGTCAAGTTGTTGTTTACTCTCTATCTGGGGGTCATTCTTCCATCTCTGGGGGTCATTCTTCCATCTCTGGGGGTCATATCTTGGCTTCTTTTAAAGTTCCTGAAAATTCCAGGAGAATCAGGATCAATAATAACATAAACAGATTGTTTTTGGTTACCTGGACAACTGGAGAAGTCTATGAATATCACACAGTAAGTACTGATAAAGGAAACATAGGCCTACGGTAAAAATTAGGAATATTTGTCACTTTTATTAAAGCAATCCTTTGATTGAAGCTCAACAAATTGGGTTTCATTCTATGCGAACAAGTGACGAGAAGACACTCTTAGATGTTTTGAGATCTACTTTGCAAAATTTAATGAAAAATAAGGACACATTTTTCTTTGGGATATGTTGGTTCTGGTAAAGTTGTCATGTAGGTGTTTTGTATTGTCAACATACAAATTTGGGATTTTTTTTTCTCTTATTTTCTGACTATACAACCTGCTAATTGAAAAAAAAAATTGTTACCAGTGAATGCGGAATTTTATTAAGAACACAACTATTACTTGTTTGTTAAGATGAAGATCAAAATGGTGGAAAAGTAAGTTCAAAATTTAATGAAACTATTTGGCCATTAGATACTTGTTGCGCTTTGCAATATTAGAGTAACTCACAAAATATGGAAAATATTTCTTCTTATTTTCTGAGCTTACAAGCTGCTAAATTTGAAAAATACGGTATTAGTAAATGCGGAACTTTATGAAGAGCACAACTATTACTTGTTTGTTAAGAGGGAGATCAAAATGGTGGAAAAGTAAGTGCAAAATGTTATGAAAAATTTAGGCAATTGGATACTAGTTGCACTATGCAACATTAGAGCAACAGCCACAATTTGAAAGATATTTTGTCTTGCCTGCTAATTGTTACAAATATTGTATTAGTGAATGCAAGATCAGTATTCTCAATTATGCAATAAGTGCTATTTTTTGTTGAAATTATTTGTTTAAAGAAAATCTAAAAATAAAAAATTCTATGAAAAGTGATGGAAAATGAATGCATGACATACAGCCCAGACCATGTAGTGTAGTTCCTTTATCATTATCTTTGGCTATTTAAGTCTTCTAAAAGATACTAAATTTGACAAAAATCAATGCAAACTATTGTTAAGAACAAAACAGGTGCATTTTACCTTGAGATGAGGTAAAATTCAAGAAAGATTAAGGGCAATATTTTTATCTTACAAATAGGCCATACTGCTGCCATGTTGATTAGTTTGACACTTGTGCATATGTATAGCAACTACTGCAGTGATTATACCTTGATTTGATGACAGTATTTAAGTCTTGATAAATGGCCCGACACAAGTTTACCTCTATTTTGGGATGTAGGGTGCTTTACTTAGGTGCACATTAGTAAAAAATGCAGAAAAAGAAGGGAAAAACGTGACCTTAGCCTTGTCTTATTTTCACATTGTCAACAGAGTTAAGATGCAAAATTCACAAAGCCATTGAAATCATTTTTCATTACTTTTGAGGAGAGAAAGTTGAAGCTAAGTATAGGCTTTACTTTAATTGGGGTTGCATTGAGTCAGTTGACAGTATTTTTGTCAGTTCTCTTCAAGTGGTTAATTTCACTGATGGCCTATGATTTCCATTATGAAGCATGTAGTGTAATGTAGTCAATAGTCCTTTAAAGTAACATTTAACAGATTTTGGATTAATTACTGACAATGCTAAGTTAGTAAGTAGGTATTATTTAGCTGTATATAATATAATAATTACATGTTTCACATGCATTCTTTGTCATGAAGCTGTGTATAGCTCATAGTGCAGTAGCTGCACATACAGTTTAGTGTATACACCAATCTTAAAAAGTCTGTGCATATGGACTTTTGATTATTCAAGCATTGGAGCTGCAGCACATATATAGTTTAGCTGTGCAACTTACGAGCATTTAACCATGTACTTTTCAGCCTATAGTGCTTCTAAGTTAGTTGTGTACTCATTCAGTAAATCTCTATTGCAAGATTGTAGGATTACATTTAAATGAATCTTCTGTAAGTAAATTACTACATCAATGATTGACATAGTAAATTCATGTAAAACAACACAGTTATGAATTAAGGAAAATGTAAGAGGTATGAAGGGGATAAGGGAGAGGGTTATTAGTGTGTGTTTTAATGTTACTTACTATCTACATTGCCCAGAATAGAAGACACTTTAACTAGTTCCCACACAAACATGGGTCACAATGTAGTGTTTATTGGCTAAATTTGGAGAATAATTGTTAGCCCATAAACTATAATTTTAAGTTGGTGGCGCCATGAATAAATCTACAACAATCTGCCTGATACAGCGTCATGTATAGAAGCATGCACCTGTACAGTCTTAAAAATCAATCCAACCAATTGTCAGCTTTAAATACTTTTAATTTATTCTGAAATAAATATAAAAGATTGTTGTTAGAGGAATTCAGGTAAAACACAGTCACATAATCCACACCATCATACAGTATTTAAAGATATCCCTCCCTTGGAATGTGTTGCTGTCTCAATGCGTCAAACTTGTACATCTATTTGTTTTATAGTCATCAGTATATTTGTATGATTTTCTTTTTCTTGTCTTTTTGTTATAGAGTGACATCTTCACATTTGATAACCTCCTGCAGTGCTCAAAGTCATTGATTGAGAAAGATGACTGTCAGAAGCTACTTGACTACCTTAAGGTTCCAGCTAAGGAATCAAAGGACATTATTAAGAGTGATGCACCCTTTTCTTCTCTTGTCCACCATCTCATGAGAGAGGCAGGGAAGGTTTCTGTCGATTACATCAGCCATTTAATGACAGCATGCTCTGACAAAGGACTGAGTAAATTGGGGGCAGTATTGACTGTCTACCAAAAAGCTAAAAGTAAGTTTATATCAGAGAGCTTAACAAGTTGAATATGTTGTGAATCGCAAAGCAATTCAAACTCATTGCCCACACAAAGAATAAAATGATTTGAGCTAATATTGTATCGTTGTAAAGCACTATTTGGGGGCCCGGAGGGTTTTTTTTGGGAGGGCAATCCACGCAAATGACAATGGAAAACCATCCAAGTTGTTTAACTGCAATCTATTCCACAAACTGACAATACACACGAACCAGGATGAACATGCAGCATACAAAATGATACAAGGAGCAGTATGGAGCAGTAATAGAGCAGCATTTAACAAGATAGAATGAAACATGAATAAAACAATATAATATATGGTTCCTTGCAATATAACCTGACTGACTATTGTCCACCAACACTCTGTAATTAAATATTTAAGAAACTTAGCAACCAATCTTTAGGTGAAATATAACCCCAAAACACCATAGTGCATGAATACCCCACCATTGTAACACTTGACATACCTTTGAACTGATCTGACTGTCCACAGCAATTATGATATACCCAATTGACTAATTGGAAACATAAATAATAACAAATGTCAAGTTATGATGAAAACAAACATGAATCCCAAAATTAATTAACAAATCTGCTTTCACTTTAATCATTATTAATCACCAGAATTATCTTTGAATACAAGCCTGTTATCCCTTCATTTTACTTGCAAGAGATCACATGAAGTTCTCTGTACAAATTATTTTGTATCAGTACTGCATAGTGCATATTGCTTTAAGGTAATGATTAAATGATGGTGTTTTGTGATTGGACGCTTCATCTACGAACCCTCTGTTGTACTAGCTATTAACACACAACACAACCAGACACCAGCATACAGCTACTGTATGTCAAAAGTAACAAGCTGTGTTGAAATCCTGACACAAATATTTACAGCAACAATCAAGAAAAGAAGAACAATCAAAATATGATTAAAGAAGTATTTAATGAATAGAAGTAACAGCTTATTTTATATAAATTCCTAACACAAAGCTCATTTTCAGCACGGAAGTGTTACAAAACATTCAGCCAGTTGCGACAATTTCATAATGCTAACACCTCCCTAAACTGTACTCCAATATACTGCTTCATAGCACTGGTATGTCAGTACAAACAGTTCCTAACCTTGATCTGATAGAAACATGATATTCATACTGCTCGTACTGACAATACAAGTGCTCTGAAGCGGGACATGACACTAAAGTATAGGAAAATTGTCCTAACTGGATAGAACATGTTGCTCCACTATGCTATTTAATGCACGCTTGACCAACACTATTGTATTGATTAACAACAACAAAGATTCACATTGTAAGCTTTCCACTGCAGTGTACAGAAACAAATACCAACATATATTTAAATCAGCATAGATCCATATCCAGAATTCATGAATAGAGAACAACACTGTGTCTACAATACTGTTAACCTTACCTTAAAGGTACACACTTCCTTTAACACTTTGAGATCTCCCTCACAATGAACACCACATTTTGAATGCATTGCCACATATGTACACATAATTGACAATTGCTGACTCTAACCTTTCTATAGAACTTAGAAGTAGCACAACTGATAAAGCCACACCATGAGTCAGCCATGCTGTTTTAATGGTTATCTCAACCATGAACCTCCAATATATATACTCATAAACCCCAGATCTAAACTTTCAAAGTACTAATGTGAACAATTAAAGGAGAAAAATGACAAATGGAGGCACTCTGATTGAGACATCTTATAAGTAAATATATCACTTTAAGGCACTGTACCACAGCCTTATCCTACACAATACACAGTGCAATACAGTATATAGCACATGTCAGCCCTCATTGCAGTAGGGGAAAATTAGACTTTAAATAATGACAATTTAATTAAAGGTATGCTGCATTGGCCCCAAATATGCTAGATATTGAAATTATTGTCACCTTTGGTCAAAATTCTTAAACTGTTTTTAATTAAAACCTTCCACGAAATTTTCCTCACAGGGACATTCAGTCATATTGTGTGTTCCTTAAAAATGCCTGAGAATGATTTGGAGAGTAGAAAAGTATTTTGAAAACTAAGGCAGGCCAATTGTGAAACATGCAAAACTGCACATTACCACAGTAGTAACATAACTTAATTAACCCATAGTTGATAGAATAAGGACCCTCCATCAATACTCTTAGATACAAACAATGTGATAAATGAGGTGGTAAGAAATTGAAAAACAGCAATGGCATGTAAAGTACTTCAAGCCAGAAAGAGAATCCGATTTGATTGTTCAGAAGTTTATCATTATTTCACAGTACGTACATGTTTCATTCAATGTCAAGGTCTTGCATTATAGTGAAACCCTTGCATAAGTCTGTAACTTATGGGATAAACTCAAAAGTTTGTTTAGGGTTATGTTCAGACAAGATTGGTAAAATGTTGGAATTTCATTTCCTTTTGAAATTTTGTAATTTATTATCCTAGATATATATATATATATATGAGGATCATTGAAAGGGCTCGATTAAGTTCAATTCATCAGAAGCAGTGCCAACATCAACAACAAGGAAAGTGTAAGATTTGCATGGTCACTTCAAATAAAATGCTATAGTTGGACCAAAATGTGAGCTCACTAAATTCGGGGCAAGTTTGTCACAATATTTTCCTTCAAGAGTTTACCGCATAAATAATTAAGATACATTAAACTGTATTCATTTACATCTCTAAATCTCTTGGGTGGAAGACAATGTTTAACCATGTTTGCATCTTATATGTTGTTTCAGATTTAAAGTTTCCCAATATTGTACTAAAGAATCAATTAAAGGAGTCTGAAGACAAAAGGCAGGAACTCTCTCACAAACTATCTGAATCAGAAGATGAAAAACAACAGCTGACTGGAAGACTAAAGGCAACAGAGGAGGAAAGACAAAAATTGAGAGATACATTGAATGTAAGAGAGGGAGAAAGACAACAGCTGAATGGAAGACTAAAGACAACAGAGGAGGAAAGACAACAATTGAAAGATACTTTGAAGGCAACAAACAAAGAAAGACAACAGCTGAAAGGAAGACTAAAGACAACAGAGGAAGTAAGACAACAGCTGACTGGAAAACTTAAGACAACAGAGGAGGAAAGACAACACTTCAGAGACAGATTGAATACAACTGAGAACACACTGAAGACACTGAAGGATGAGAAGGAAGAATTACTTCAGCAGCAGAAAGAGGTTAGACTTCACATAGCATGTGATTATAGATTACTGATTACTGATGACCAAGTTAACTGACTTGGGTCATGAGCAATTTAGTCACTTTGAACAAGAGTACCCTTCTGCTTGATCCATTAGTGTAAAGTAAATTTTTAAGTTACCATTTGCAAACACAACATGTATTTTCAGAAATAAGGGAATAATTATGATGTGTAACAGTAGAGGTTAAAGGATGAACATATTACGAGCTATTTGTCTCAAGAATGTTATGCATTCATGATGTTTAGTTCATATGATGTACAGTTGCTGTCACTGTATTAATATATAGGTCACAGTTCATATGTGGTTCAGGCCAATCAGAACATGCACAGGCAAAAGTCTTTAATCCCTTTATCTCAAGAACAGAACTTTCAGAGAGTATTCATTTCATGGTGGGATATGCTCTTTTAATGAAGAAGTTTGCTACTCGGCTGAAGTTACACTGTATTGTCTAATTTTTTAGTTACAAGTGACAGTTAACATTAACTAGCAAAACTAAACAGATGTATTTATCATGTGCAATGGCACAATTTACTTACATTAAAGCATGTTATGGGACTTATTGAACAATAAAACAATATATAATTAACTAGACTAAATGATATAATTGAACTTTTGTCCTTCAATGTGATAGACCTACATTCCTTCTTCTAGAACAGTAGTTCCACCATTCCTGGAGGTGCACGTGAAGGTTAGGTCACAGTTCTCTGCACTTATTTAGTGTAAACATGTGATTTCTCTGAGCCAGGTAGTAACTTTGCAATAGTCACACCCTCAAGTAGGTGGTCAAAAGCATATCAGTTCAGCCTGCCTGAAAATAAGTGTGAAGAATTTTGTCAACTTGAAATGTTCTCCCTTCAGAGACAGGCTACTTCATGAATGTCTGATTCCTTGCCGAAGGCAGAAGGAACGTATGCGTTGGTGATGGTGTGTGTGTGTCTGTGTGTGCACTTGTTTGTATTCTGACTGAGGACTCGAACTAAAGAATTCCAGGTCCTCGGTTGCGATTTCTAAAAAATCTCCATGTCTTCGAAAGAATTCTATTGTAATGGGGTATTACTAAGGTTAAGGTACATGGATTTGAACAACGGAAAAAACAATGGGGTCCTCGGTCTGAATGTAAAACACACCTGGGTGTGGGTTTGTGTATGTGACGCCTTGGCTTGTAAACACGATATCTCAAAAACCAAACATTGCCTGAAATTGAAATTTGGTTTGTAAGTAAGTAGAAGGTTCATATTGTCTTTCATGGAGGTCAAAAGTCACTTGAGGGCACATAATATCTCAAGAATTCAAAGTTGCTTGAACTTCAAACTTAGTATGGGGGTAGCATTAGTTATTAGATGTTCTCTAACCTTTTCCATGGAGGTCAAAGGTCATATTAGGTCTGAAAACTTTGTAAACATAATATCTCAAGAAGTACAACTTGCTCGAATTTTTAAATTGAGCAGATTGAGCAGATGGTCCCTATTGTTGGTTTCGATGAATATCGTAACCTTTGCAATCATGGTGGCTATGTGTGTGTGTATATGTGTGTGTGCATTTGTGACGCCCAGCTTGTAAACACGATATCTCAAGAAGGGAAACTTGGACCAAGTTCAAGAAGCTTTGTTTTCTGTGGAGGACAAAGGTCATATGAGGTCACCAGGGGTCAAAATGTGGAAACCTTGTAAACACGATATCTCAAGTAAGGAAACTTGGGCAGACCTCATATTTAGTGTGTAGAGGTACCATATCGAGTAAAAGAAGCATATTTTCTGTTGAGGTCAAAGGTCATTTAGGGTCACTAGGGGTCAAATTGTCAAAACCTTGTAAACACGATATCTCAAGAAAGGATGCTGGGCAGACCTCATGTTTTGGTGTGTAGATGTACCACATTGAGTACAGGAGGCCTATTGCATTTGGTGGTGGTCAAAGGTCATTTGGGGACAACAGGTCAAATCGTGACAACCTCGTAAACATGATATTGCAAGAAAGGACAGATCTCATATTTGGTTTGTAGATGTACCATATTAAATTTAAGGAGCCTATTATTGCTTTTGGTGGAGTTCAAAGGTCATTTGACGTCAACACATTTACTTCACTCCCCTCTTACCTGTCTCTCCTCACTAACACATCTTCCTAAAATAATATCGCAAGGGAAGCTTGGACAGATCGCATATTTGGTATGTAATTGTACCACATTGAGTACCAGAAGCCTTAATGTTGTGGGGGGAGGTCAATGGTTGTTTGAGTTCACCAGGGGTTAGATTGTAAAAACCATTTTTTACACAATATTTCAATATTAAATAAGGACTGATGTATTGTTTAGTATGTTGATGTATCTATCACATTTAGTACAAGAAGCTTGTTGTTGAAGTCAATGGTCATTTCAGGACAGCCTGCGTCTTTTTGAATTGATTGTTTGTCACATCACACTTCTTTTCACTGTGTTACTAATATCAAATATGTTGTACACCCTCACTATACATTACATCAGATTCAGAAAATAGCTCATGTTAAATCATCGAAACCACTATGCATTTTGCATTCTGGTTTTTTATGTAGGTCAAGGTAGTTTGAGGTCAACAGATTTAAAAGTGTGAGAAATTTGAATATGCGATCACTTCAGAAGTTGCGACTTCAAACTGGTATGTATAAAGCCCTTTGCCGCTATTTACATGTCTACAGTTTTCCTTGAGGTCAAAGGTCAATTACATGTTACAGTCAGAATGAGTCTGATTATGCAGAAGTGAAGTTTTTCAGACCTTCAATCCTCTTTGCATACGTATGAATTAATCAATTCTGCAAGACTTACCATTTCTGCTCAGCAATTCAGATCGTTGTAAAATATTGCAACTAAAGTTTCTTCTCATATTGGCAAGGACTCAGTAAGTCATTTGACTTTCTGGTTATTTGTGGCAAGAAACCAGGGTGAGGTGCATCCTTCTTTTCTCATTCACTGTGTTGTTTACATGACAGGAGCTGGAAGAGGCTAAATCAAGTCTGAGAGCTACAAAAGATGAACTTGTGAAGTCTCACCTGGAATATGCCAAAGAATCCATGGCTTTACAAGAGGTCTTGAAGGCAACAAGGGAAGCCTTTAATCAGCAAGAATTGGTAAGTATGATTAAGTATAGTGTATCTGTAGCCAGTATACCACCAGTAGCAAATGAAGTGTGTTGACAAAGTTAGCAAAATATTGTGACTATACCATTAATGTGTAGAATTTATGATAAAATATTCCACTGTTGAAGGTATTACAATGTGTTCTAATTTCATGGTACATTTGACTACAAATAGTGTGAAGTGAGTAAATGAGCACATTCACCTAGATGCTAAAATCAGTTACTTTTATCAGCTAAAGACTCAATTGGTGTAACTTGACAGGTGACAGAAAGGAAAACTGAGGTTCTTATTTTAATGTGTCAGTACACCAAATAAAATATCTTTCCTACAGTATGATGTTTATTTTCAGGCTTCATCTGCTCCTGTTACGGAGGAAGAAACCCTACTTGAAGAACATGAAACTCTAGACGTATCACAGCAATCAACTTTGGCAGGTAGGATCACAATGGAAAGATAATTACTGCAGCTGGTTGTAAATTTCCAGGCAGTGTAATGTTTCCTTATATAAGTCTGTTTATCCTTAAAAAGTCCTACCTGGAGATCTCCACAGCTGTCAGGGGAGATGTACGGAGAGGGGGAAGAGGGGGGGGGGGTTGGTGTGGGTGGTGACTTGAGTCAATGTAAGTAGTGTAGGATGGATGATCAAATTTTAATTATGTATAGATATTAAAAGTCAAAAGAGCTCTGCAGAGGTGTAAATACATTAAGGAGTATCACAGAAGCAGGTTAAATCGTTTTGATTCCTTAAATCGATGCGATGGTGATGACGTGTGTGTGTGCGTGTATGTGTCACTTACGCCAGAAGGAAAACTGGGGTACATTTCACATTTGGTATGTAGGTTCCCCTTAGGAAGAACTGGTTTGGGATTGTTGTTGGTAGATATCAAAACTGAACACAGTGACTGTGTCAGGGGAAAGTAAACTTGAGAGAACCGTGCTCCTACAGGTTGAATCACACTGAATACAATTGGTGAAAGTTACATCTTGTGATGTAAGAGGACTTCGTGTCTGTGCTACTAGCTGAAAGATTGCAAAGGTGAACCTAGGCTAAGGGGAAGGGAGGTAAGAATTGTAAAATGCTCTCTGTTATACATGCACAATGTACATTGACGTAAGTAGCAGATGACAGGAATCACTGTTCCTTGGCAATACAAGTCTTTAATATATGCACTCACAAGCACAGATCAAGCATTTTATCACAGAGAAAAAGGATCTTAACATCGTCATCAATTCATCATCCAAACTAGAGCAATTAATATCAAACGTACAGTAAATGCCTAATAAAGGTGCGGTGTTTGGATACCAAACTCCTACAACTTTGAACTGACATGGGGTTAACTTAACATACATGGTCAGGAGCAGCATGGCCCTGCATGGTTGGTATGTTCTTATAGTTTATAGTGTGATGTCCAGATGTATACGATGCTCGGTTTAACAAGCAAATAACATCAAGCATGCGTCAACACCTCCAATGTCTTTTTTGTGAGATTTATAAATAAAAGCCTCACCTAATTCCTCGTTATGATGTTTCGACTTCGGTTATCAAGTGAGGTAGATCACACCAGGATCCTAAAATCTGAAAAGTATTTATGATTTTTAATTCATTTTAGGTTAAATATCATCAAAAGGATGTTGCTATGCTTTAATAAAGTGCCAGTAATGTTGCTACGGTAACCATGATGCTTGTTGTGTAGATGAGCAGTTACATCAACAGAACATTAAAAAGCAATTCAATTTATTCATATTCCACATAAATGATAGTTTCTTCAGCTATTGAACTGATTTTAAGGAAAAGTATGTTGTTGTTATAAATTAATGCAATACAAATCAATATAATAATCAACTGATAACTAAGAAAATGTGATCTCATCTATTATTTAATAATCAGTTTAACCATTGGTTTTTTTGTTCAGAGTGTGATCCTTAAATATATTTCATTCTTACTTTTATTTACATTTCAGCTGATTACGGCAGATTATTGGTCAATGTTGCCGATGATCTTACTCTAGACAGCACTCTGAAATTAGCAACTCTGTTTAGTCTACCACCGGCAAACACTGATATGCTACGCAGGGTTTCTCTGAAAGAGACACCAGGAATCACTCTGATTAACTTCATGAAGACACGAAACATCATCAACATGTACGATGTCACTAACCTACAAAAGGGTTTGGCTTATATTCAGCTAAACCGAACAAATGAAAACCTTTTAGCTCCATATCAGTCTAAAGTTGACCCCTTTCAATTTGAAGAAAACCAAGCACCAGAACTGCTACCCTGGCCTGGTAAGAATGGATAAAATGATGTAATCAGAATACATAAAACAAAAATAGTGCAGTACAAGTAAAATTTCTAGAAATGTGTGTGAGTCAGGGGGCTAAGATTCGGCTTTCAGGCAATATGTTACTTTAAACTATTAATTACCACGGTGTTTGTATGGTGAAAGTAATTATATGTGGATCTTTTGACCGAATATATGTTCCCATTTGATTCATTTCTTATTAGTAAAAAGATTGAAAATACAAAAGTTCTCAACAATTTAGTTCCCAAAGATAAGCCAATATTTAAAGGATCCATTTTAGCCATCTGGTCACCCTCAGAGAACGATGCTAGATTATTTGATATTCCCGTTGTCTGCTGCCACTCGTCAAATTCTCTAACAACATAAAGCTTGTGTACCATATCTATTACATTTTGCAGTATGATTCCTTCTATCATAAATCAATTGCAAGGCTTTTGTATTGATGAAGAAATTAACATAAATGTGGCTCAGTATGGCATTTTTTTCATGTATTGGCCTCAGCTACTAGTGTTTGTGTTTCCATTTATATTCTATTTTTAGTTGATGAATCAACTCCATCACAAGGTTCTGATGAAAGAGAGGAAAATCATGACCGTAGTAAGGAGAGTTTGATGGAGAGAACAGGGAAAGAAGAACTACCAAAACAAAGAAAAGATTCACAAATACTTGACATGAGGCACCATCATTCATACATTGAACACAGGATAAAGTATGAAGGTGGAACTATTAGCATCATGGGGGTACATCTGACTATTCCTGAAGACGCTTTATCCTTTGATCATGTTATTGCCATTAAAGTGATCTATGATCCTGACATACACCTCCCTGGAAGTGCTCGTTTGGGCAGAATTACACCCCTAATAATACTAGAGCCAGAAGGCCTCGCCCTCAACGAACCAGCCCAGCTGACTATTCCTCACTCAGCTATTATCCCTGAGCCAGATCGACATGGTGTTATGATCTTCACTGGTTTGAAAGATAAAGAAACTTTACAAGAAGGTAATGACGGTGACCAATAAACACTTTTAATGCAATTGATGAACGTACCAGGAGAAGTACAATGAGTTATATGCTGGGAATCAGTACTGTAAAATATGTTACTTAATAAGCTATTGGTATTTACTGTATTGAAGATTAACAAGTAATATATTGTATAATATTATTTGTTATAGGTGAAATAACTTGGACCGAAGAGAAATCTATTGATTGGAAGCTAGACCCGGAAAAGATCAGTCTTGATATAAACATCCTGAGCTCCGTCTTTGTTAATTTAGACAGCCAAGAAACAGAACAGAAGCATATATTCCGTATTGTTCCATTTATTGATGGGATACTTGATGCCAAAGATGATGTCTTAATAACTGTTTGTTTCTGTAAGGACAGTGATGAAGAGTACAAGGTGAGGATAATCTCCTGTTACCATGGTGACATCTGCAGCAGTGTGAGGTCAATTCTGCTTTGTACTGTGATTAATAAGTCGGACACTGGGAATCGTGCTTTCTTTCATGATTTGTATGATCAATTTTATCATATTTCAATTTGCAAATTATGAAGTGATTGGTTAAGGTCGAGTAGTGTGACATAGTCATTGATTTATAAAAGTACATCAAAGAGAAAACTCTTTTACATTTGAAATACAAACTATACACTAAAGTGTGCAACAAGGATTTAGAGGATCTGATAGAAACAAGCAACATTAATTAAATTAAGGAAACAAAAGCTGCTGTAACTTGCTATAGCATTGATGAAGAAGAGTGAAGCACAACAAATTGCATAATTTAATATCTGCTATTGGGGGGAATTAACATCTTCATGTTCTTATATGTTTTAGTTGCTGTTAGAGGACCACCAGTCCAAACTGAGTTTAGGGAACTATACAACATTTCAAGTTACCCGGACATTGAATGATGGCAGAGATTGGGCTTCTTACATTGATATGATGATGTCATCATTTAATGATAGTTACCATCTGATGAAGGAGGTATCAACAAAGGTTTGTAATAAACAATACTACTAAAATGTGTCTTTTAATATTACAAGACTTGAGTTAAGGATTGGTTACCCAAAGTGGATTAGAGTGTTGTAGTGGTTACAATGTTGGTCCTATATATAACTACTACTTTCTGGTTAAACAAAAACAGGGCTCAGAATCTATGCAAAACTTTTGGTGGGCAGTGTTGTTAAGGAGAATCTTGTGAGGATTGTTATTTTTGGTGAATGAATTAGGAAGTGAAGTTTAGTCCTATATTCTTTCACATTGTTTCGCAAAAAGCATCAGTCACCATTGCTACACTTAAGTGATGAATGGGGGTATCTTTAATTCACCTCTCTTTGTGTTTTGAAGTATTGTTCAGATGCTGTGGCAAACTCTCAGTTTCTAGAGTGGGATGTTGCTTTAGTGGCTGTTCTGGGAGCAGGAATGATTGAGGCAATTACATGCCTGCCTAGTAGTTCTCTGAACGCTCATTTAAAACAGAATGATTGATATAAGTCGGTACTCATCTACAATCACATGAATATCCATGGCTCAACTATGTTTCTGTTCCTACCCCATGGGACAAACTAAACCTAAATGTTGTTATGGAATCCTTCATAACAATAGAAAGTATAATCTTCACCAGCTGCCCATGAAATCTAAGGATGTGTACATGGCCACATGTCTTGGTTCCTTACCAGCATTTCCTTAATTCTTATATATTTTTGTGGCACAGTTTCTTTGAATACTTAACAAGCATTTTCATCTTCAGTATATTGATCTTCAATATCTTTTATCCATTAGCATGTAGACATTGATCACCTCTGTGCTGCCAGTAGAGTCTCTCATCAGTTCAGACTTAACAGAAACAACGATGGAGACACTGACTTGGTTAATGTGAAGTTACGAGTATCACAACATGAAAAAAACCAGACAGTCCTTATCCTCCAATCAAAGGTAAGTTATGTCTGCTGATTGTCTTCCAGCTGTTTGTGTTCTCATATGTCTCTTCATTACATAATATTAAGCAGAATCTCCTCTCTTCTGATCATTTCTTTGCTTAGTTGTTTGTTGGAAGTCTTGCAGCTGTTTGAAGGCTGATTGAATAATTTCAGTGCTGTTACTGAATTACAGTTATTTGTTGACATATTCTCTTGTGGATCCTTTTCTTTGTAATATTCATGGTGGATGACAATTTAATTTAATTTAATTATAGAAGTCTGTTATTCTAGTATTATCATTTCTTCAATCACAGTCCTGTGATCTTGGTGTACCTAAGTCTCTTGATTACGTTTTCCAACTTTTTTCCCGACACATTGGTGTTCCGTTGTAATTAATGAGTAACACAAACGCAGTGAAATGCTGAAAAAGTGTACATATGACCTGTGTCTTATTCTACGCACAGGTCAACAGTTATTTGGAACTATATTTTGTCGGTATCTTAGGTACCAATTAAACAATCCATAAATGATAGGTATGTTGACATTAACATTCTTTAGTCTTGAGATTTCAGACATTGATTATGTGTTATCTGTTTCAGACCCTATGTTACTAGATTACGATCCTACTTTTAACTGAATCATTCACAGGGGTGTGATAGATATCCTGCACTATTGTATGTTAAACATGCTAACATTTTTCGTTTGTGTTTCTTCCTACAGGTTAAAAATATTCTCTTATCTCCAGAAACCCAGGAAATTATTTTTAGAGAACAGCACCCAAGTGAGTTTTTAAGTGGAAGTTGAACAAAGTTTTAAAAGTCCACCCTGGCCAGCACCTGAGTGAAGTTGCAATAAAATACTCATTATCTTAGACATCCATCAGGTTAGTGCGTATTAGTGGAGATGAAAATGTTACGACTCGTAGAGAACATGGACCCAGGTGAGGGTCTAAGTAGAGGTGAAAAGGTAATAGCATTTGGCTTTAGAAGTATTGCTTGAGTGTTACTGTTATAAACTTAGCTTATTGGGAAGTATTTGATTAACAGTAACCCTTTGATGGAGAGAAATTTAATCTTGCTGCGGAACCCCACAAATATCTAAGTCCTTTTTGCATGCTTTTACTTTCAGTTAGTATGCTCACTTCCTACTTTATAACTCCAAGCACTTTTTGAAATAGAAGTTGGCTAGAATTTATCCACAAGACAAGGGCTTAAAGTTGAAAAGTTTCATGCAAGTTGGTGGCAGTATACTTATTCAATCTATTGTGTTCACCAACAGTTAGCTTGCACACTAACATTTTCCATGCAGGTTGCCTGCTTCTTGCGGGCCAGTTGTGTACTTGTGCACGTTAGTTGTGAACGTTGCTCATTTTTCCAACGTGTCAAACAACTAGCATGTGATTCTCTAATCTTTACATGTGCTATACTTTTTCGAATATAAAGAAGATGTTGTTGTCCTCACTTTCAGAGTTACCCAAATATGAACAGTTGAGAGGAGACATTGCCAAGCATTTAGATAAAAAAAATAGTCAAAAGCTTGGCGTGTATTTTAAGCTCACCCCAGCAGAAAATGAAATAATTCAGACAGCAGCAGAATCTGGAAAGATGCTGATGAAAATATTGGATGAAAGAGAGCTCATCATGCCACAGAGAATGATCGGAATTTATGAAGGATTGAAAGCTATTCACTTTAATAAGGCGGCAAGACTGGTGCTGGAGTACATTGGTACATCACAGGAGAAGAATGGAAAAGAAAATGAAGGAAAGAAAGATGATAAGGAAATGGTTTGTGCTTTGTAAACACTTGTTGAGACTTGAAACTTTATGCTTGAAGACAAACAAGAGTCACTTTGCAGAAAATGAAGTTCTTAGAATAGATTATTACTGTTCTTTCTAATATGGAAAGTATACCCCTTTTGCTGCCATGCAAATCACAAAACAGAAGAATGAATCACTCTTTCATTACTAATAAATCCTCCTTTTACTAATTGTAACGAAATACCGAGCACACATATGTTATTTTATACTTTAGTACTCACAAGTTGGGTTTGAGAAGATCAAGTGTAAAGGAAGTCTGTGTAAAATATTCACTGAAGCCAAGTCAAATGCAGTAGAGAGTTGTCTATCTTCATGAAAGTAGGCAAAAATGTATGAATTTTATAAACAATTCGTAATATTTCAACATAATTTCAGGTAACAATTCCAGAGAAACAGGAAGCCATTTCAAAAAGGGAACCAAAGTTGTCAGTAAATTTCAAAATTTTGATAGAGGAGGGATACAAGAGACTGGATGTCCAAAGAGCCTTGAAATTGTCTCATGGAAAACTGGACTTGGGAAGACGGCTGTTGCTGCTTGCTAAGGAAGAGCATGGTAATGTACACTCTAGTTTTAGCAACATGTGTATTCCTTCTCTATTTGTTACTTATATAGTTATTCTTGCAGATATAGTCTATTACAGGTCTTACTCTCTCTTTCACATATAAAAAAATGTATTTTATTTTCTATTTAATTTTCTTGAATTATCTACAATTAGAAATGAAAACGTCAATTTTGTGTTACAGAGGTGACTTTCATATGGTGGATTAAAAACAGTTTGTATTAACACATGTTTTATGAAAGTGAAAGAATACTTTCCTCTCACATGAAATATATTACTTTTCTCCTCCAGAGAGACTTCCTTTGTTCCCAGGGTCCAACCTTTATAAAGAACAATACTTTGATCAACGTGGAGGAGAGATGGTTATCGCAGGTGTCATTCTGCGTGTACCAGCTGGGGCACTACACACTGGAAGGATTGTTAGTCTGTGGGTTTCTGCTGATCCTGCCATTAAAGGACCTATCTCAAACAAGAGTCTAAGGTTGACCCCCTTTGTGAAATTTGGTCCAGAAAGTCTTACCTTACACAAGCCTGTCTCCTTCATTATTCCACACTCTGCTTTTACTACAACTAACCAGATGGGTATTGATGTGTATTCTGGTGTATTACAAACAGGTATGATTCATTCTTTTGTCTTGTGTTTTATACTCCAGCACAATTGATACAAACAAGGTTGTACACACTTAATATGTACTATTTAGATCTACTGGAGCATGTATAACATATTTAAAGTGTTTTGTGCTGGTGAAAAGGTCATTTGAGGTCAATATGAGTCAAAGCCTGAAACCTTCCAAACCTTTGTAACTGGAATGAAAGTCACATTTGATATGTGAAATCACCCTGAGTACGCAAATCCAATATTGGGAATACAAATTACTCAGCCTTCTGGTTCTGTGTAATGTAGAAATCAATATCTCAAGAAGGAGGTGATGTCCAGACAAATCATCTTCATTTCAAGGAACCTTTTAGTTGTACCTGAGAGCAGTCATATTAAATATTTCACATTTTAGGTAGAAATAAACAACATTTCCAAAGGAAAAGAACACCCTTCAAGCTTTTTCATACTTCAGGGTTTTATCTAGTGACCTTGCAACCATACATAGACTTAGAAACATCATATTGATTATTTTGATGTTCTTTGTTTCTTAGTGTTGCATTGCCACCACCAGAATGGCCCGTTAAAGTCAACTATGGTGTAGTTAAGGATTGGTGTTCTACCTTACACCATGTTATTAAAACTTACTAGCAAAATGTTTTTAAATTCTCTTCAGATAAATCTGTCAAATGGAGCTTAGAGAGGAAACACCTCAGCTGCTCTATGAATAGTCAGCACTTTGCAGTTGAAGCTGAGAAACCCTGTCTCATTGGTCTTCATGTCCCTTTCAAACCTAAGATGAGGAAGCGTATTTGTCTTTTACCGATTGTAAACAGAGTTTCTGAATCAGGGGATCAATTGACAATCCATCTTTGGTTTCATAATGATGACACTTTGGAACATGAAGTAAGTAGCTGATTTTGTCAGCTCAAGTGGTATTGTTAATTATCTCATGGATTTCAGTTATCTGCCTTTCTGAATGACACATGGTTCATACACTGCTTTTTACAGGGTTCATACAGTGTTATCCATAGCTATTAAGTGATGGAAATGATAGAGTTCTAGCTTGATACCCTACAGGCTCAAACCTCTCTGACAGTCAAATTGTGATGATATAGTTGATGGAAGGGTCATGTGAGATAAGCTGGGTTAAATCTGTCTGTGGTCATTAATGGTTGAAAGTTATAGCATTTCAGTGGTCAGAAACACACTGATCAGATGTCCAAGAACAAAATTGAATGTTCAATAATTTACCGTTGGTGGTTATTGACAACTGACAACAAGTTTTGTAATTACAGACACATTTGTAAATATACCTTGACCACGTGTCCAAGATTAGAAAGCGAACATTTATATTTCAGAACATAGGCTGTCAGTGTATTAATGGTCTTTGATAATTCATCCTATCAGACACTCCATGTATTAGATATCGATAACATCTCCCTTATTTATCAAACAATGGCCAACCCAGAGTGGGCCATACCAGGGAGCTGTTATTGCTTCCTGGTCATACATTAGGACAACTAAGCTGTTTGTTCATTGATATTAATATTAAAATTTCCATAAATAATAATGTAACATTCAATTGTTTCATTTCTTATATTAATAGAGTCTTATCAATGAAGAAATCTACCAGCAAAAAGGAACCATAATTCATGATCCTGTCTTTGTTGTACTCAAATCTATGACTTCAATGTTACATGTTAGCGCTAACTCCAGTACATCACAGTGTAACCCACCTCCTAGAAATGTGGTTAGTAATATTTGTTAAATATTCTGATATTTTTATTGTCAACATGTAAAGAAAGTAGGTAATTCCTGTTCCACAGGTAATTTGCATTTGTTAGATGAATAGTTATATGCATCTGTTGAGTGGTATGTATTTGGTGTAAGCATATGTTGTTCAACTAATAAACATGATGTTATTTTAAAATTTGTCATTCCTATGATATTCAATGAATGAAAAGTGGTCAGATGGTCCCAGCTGCAGTAGTATATGCAGTTGGTTTCATTCTAGACTAGGCCTTCATTCCATCCTCATTGACTGTTTTTTGCTAATATGAATAATCATTCTTTTCAAAGCTTATAAGAGCTGAAAAGAATATGAAGTTGATGCTTTAAAGCCTTGCCTGATGGCCAAAGCAACACCCATACATCTCAATATGCATAATTCCATTAGTTGTCCACTGGGGGACATGGGTACTGACAAAGTAAAGCTCACAGCTATATTTACAAATTACCTTACACTTTCAAATGTATACACCTGGATGAAGACAGGCAATTGATGTTAATCCCTTTGCCCAAGGCCAGATCGTAATGATACTATCGACCAGTACTGAGACCTGTATTCTTTATAATACAAGCTCATTGCCCTAACAAATTGACCAATATGTTCAAGTCTCCCAAAAGTTTTATTAATTGATAATTAACATCTCTTGATTTTCCTCTGTTAAAGGATGTTGCTATGGAAACCCTATGGTTAATGAACAGACACAAGGTAGAATTCCATCTTCAGAATAAAGGGATCAAAGATACTGTCAATCTGGAAATAGAAGCAAGATATGAGAAGTCTGCAAAGATTCTTTTCCAGTTTAGCATTCAGTTGCAGGTAACTTGATTTTGGCTTAAATTAACACAAAGGAAATTTCGAATACAAGGTGTTTAATGTTTCACTTTGAATTTATCATACTGTAGCTACTGAGACTCCTCTTATATTTACCGTTTATTATGTTTTTTTACCATTTTTACATTCTCTCATTAAATCATGTTTTTATTTTCATTGAAATATCTTCTTTGTTTGCCTAAATTGATGAATTGATTTCCATTTCACAGGTTTGAAAACTTATGTTACAATTTTACACAAAAAATAATAAGCTGATGAAAAGCCTTCTTCATATCAAAAATGTAATACATTCAAAATATCCTAAACAGTAAGTACTAATTAGCATATCTTAACAGTATCACTTAAACCATGTTTTGATACAAACTGTCAATCAAAAGAGGTGAGATATTCACAAACTAATTTTCTAGGAGAATCATCAAGCTTTCTTCTTCTTTTCCTCTTCACAGATTGACCAATTACGACACACTGACCAAACCACATCTCCATTCCAGCTCGTCCTACCTGAATGTGAGTAACTACGCTCTTAACAATTTAAAAGCATGTTAATTAATTGTTGCCATATATACATAGAGGAGTCCAGGCTGCGGTTGCCATGTCAGCTGGTGGACTATAACTATCAGCTGTTTGCATTACTTGATATTTAGGAAACTTCAGTTTGTCACCAAAGCAACACACTTCAAAAAGACGGAGTATATAAACTGTATCGTAGTCTCACTGCAGTGAAAAATAATAATTAGTGAAATTCAACCACCTGTTTCAAAGTATACATTCCGGAGTTATATCAGATGTTATGTTGAGTTTCATTGAAATCTTTGAGCTTTTAAGGTTTATTTTTCCCGTGTAGAAACAAATCACTGTTGTGTCACATTTCTGGATATTGTTTGCATGAGATATGATTAGAATTCACTGTATATAGAGTAATAAATGTAAGATGTTTACAATTTCCATTTCTTTCAACCTTACAGCCGTCATCAAATCTTTTGATCAGCTGAAACAGAACTTATCAGAACATCTTGATGTAGAGCAATCTACGCTGCTGGCAAATATTTTCCAACTTCCTGAGGAAAGAATTACTGACATCAAGAAGCACAAAACACCAGGAACTCTTTTGTTGGAGAAGCTGACAAAAAATTCACTGATATCTCCCACAAACATCACAAAATTGGAAAATGCCCTTACGGAACAAGGAAATGAAGAATGTGCGAAACTTATGAGAGATTTTAGATGGAAGAATCCTGTATTTGAAGCAACAATGTGCCCAGAATAATGACAGAAATTATATTGTGGGTTATTATAAGCAAATAATGATGAATACGAACATCATATCACCAGTGGTGCTGTACGCAGGAATTGATTCACTTGATAGGGGGTAAGGAAGTCGGTGAGACATTTTGTACATTCCATTATTTACAGTCGGAGCTTACAAAACAGGACTATAAGTTTAATTAAACATGTAGGAGTTACTTGAAATTTCTCCTGCCTGTCTAACATGGTTATGTATGTATATACTCTATGTGACTATGTCCATAGTAGTATTGCCTTTAATAAACAAACAATTACAAGTAACATATGCACTCATGTCAACATATGCGTTTGCATATATGTTGCCCTACTCTGTCAACATAATATCTCAACAACAGTATTAATGTTGACAAACCTAATACTATGGATGTATAGTTCCCAATTGTGAGTACAAGGTTGTCATGTATTGATGGCATTCAATTTAAAAACGCTAAAGATCTTTATCAGAATAATAGTAAATTACAGAGTTTTTATTTGGAAGGTGCAATGTTCTTAGCATCTTTAACAGTTTTGTTACTTTTACTCATTATCTTACACCGGCTCTTTAGTGGTTAAGCAGTTTGCTAACAGTTTGGTTATTTTTATTTGAGTTTTGTTTTATGAACGTAATGTCAGTTAAGGTCAGTAGATGTTGAAACCTGACAAATTTTGTAAACATGGTGTCTTAAGAAACGTAGAAGTTTCCAATCTTCTAGAGACCTTTGCATATTTCTTTGTCATTTGATAAATTTAGATAACATTCCACAATCGGACTCATTTGTCAGTTCGTACATCAACCTGTTACTGAGAGATGATGTTTAGTAATTTCCATCAAGATTGGCTTCTTATAAAAGGTATATTCCGGTGGCTCAAAACAATTCTTTGAAATTTACTGCTTCCTTTGGTCAAACCACGTCCCCATTGCATTTTATAATTTAAAAAAAATAT
>JAIPMN010189537.1:0-10304 GCA_020650975.1 Apostichopus californicus
GGGAAAAGGGGGAAAAGGGGGAAAAGGGGGAAAAGGGGGAAAAGGGGGAAAAGGGGGAAAAGGGGGAAAAGGGGGAAAAGGGGTTTTCAAATTATATGATCTACCATAACAAATTCGAGGTTGTACTTCAATTAGGGCTTGCAATACGGATAGGGTATGAGAGAGGTCAAACATGTGGGTTCTTCGTTAACAGTGAAATGTTGAATTTGTTCGGTTCAGATACATCAGTGGATACGATGTGTGAGAATGGGGCGGGGGTTGGGCTGGAATGAGAAGATAGGGCATTAGTGAGGTGGGTATTGGAAAATATGCAACCCCCCCCCCCCTTACACTCCCTCCAAACGGTTTGTAATTTCATCTACTTATGGGGGATTCTCTGCAGATTTTCTGACAACATCCTCTTGCTACCAACCCTCCTACCCCTTCCCAATACTCTCACCATCCCCGTCCCCTGAAAAAATTGAACAATGGAAACCGCTCGTTATTTCATCTTGTCAGCAAACAGTTAACTTTCAAATATATCATTACAAAATAAATAGACACATCTGTAGGTCATAATATTACATGTACATATAATAACTCCTCATATTTTAACGATGACAATATTATCTTTGAAACTTATCTATGCATATATACTTTCAAAAAACAAATACTCTATGACTTTTGTGATCAATGCACTGTGAAAAATCGTTTACCGTTGCGCTCGAAAGTTATGAAAAACCAAATTTGTTGGCTAATTTCATTACCATTTCTAAAAACCAAAATTGCTAGTTTGTATCTCTGTCGATATCCTGACATTCCAAAACACTTAAAATTCCTTATAATAGAACAAAAAATATGACTACCTTCAATACCTTATAAGTTACTAAAATTGGACGGCAACATTAAAACTGAATATCTGCAAGGTGCTTAAAGTGGATTCAAGGTATGAAGAAGTATGAAAAAAAATAGATACCAATAATAACAAATTGAAGGACACAATTTTTTTTCCTCCCAGGACAGCCGGATGTGTAAAAAAACTCATAGGGAAAATAATAGCTTCAAAAAATTAAAACCTTGCTTCCATTTGAATAACAAAGCAAATTGAAGCAAAGCAGGCTTTTAGGGCTAACAGACCCACACTTTTTTTTTTTACAGTTTAACAGTTTATAAACCAAAGTCAATGTTATGATTGTATCATATAAACTGCATATTCATGAAGTAAAACCTAATGCCATAGGAATTACGATATAAAATATTTATTTTTATTTGTATTTGTCAAACCTAACATCTGAAGATTCTATTGTATTTGAAGGCCAATTCTATTCAAGGTTAACAATCGTTAATAAAGCAATGCATACTTATGAAATATGTAGTATAATCTTACATAAATAAGGACGTTTTGGTATGTGGTTGGTTGGTTGGTTGGCTGGTTGTCACATGCACCCTCGATATTTAATACTTGCAAACATTCGATGACGAAAATTTGTTCTCTTTACTTTCCGTTTTAGAATGAAGAGAAAATGTCTGCGATCGAATTCCACAAAATTGATCTTGAAATCTTAGTATTGTACCATGTATTTTCTGGAACATTGATATTAAACTGTTTGTAATCTATCATATTTTGAATCTAAGTTTAAGTCATTTTTATTATAAACAACTGAGTTGGTCTCCACAGAGCCTTTCACGCCTTCCCCAAATGAATCCTTTAGCCTGGAGAGTAATTGTACTTTACCCTCATTGTGCACAGAATGAGTTTGACGGTATGCTCCAACATTAATGTTCACATGATACATCTGTCATTATATATCCTCAATTGTTCCTCCAGACCACTGTTATCTGTTTGCATTATACAAGGTTCACAAGAGGTGGTGCCGGCAAGCGTTCAAATATTAAGAGACCGGGCAAAAAAAAATGATATAAAGTAAGGATACCTCCTGGTTTTTCATGATCGACAGAACTTTGACAGAAGGGTACTAAAGAAACTTGGAAAATAAAGACAACAAGATGCAAGGTTTCTGTGAATAAAAATCTGGAAAAGAAAGATAATAGGTAGCTTATTCTCAGACTGTCAACATTGGCAGAAGAAACCCATCCTCCATTCCATTAATCCTCCCCCCCCACCACCCCCCTGTGCACTCACAAATTTGAAGAGATGGAAGGTGCCCAACACCGCTAGTTAGTGTTTTCCTGTACAAATTATAGCAAACTTTACGATAACTGCTATTAAACTAACTAACAATAATCATTTGCAAACACATGGTCACTATCTGTTCTTCTGTCTCGTAATACTGAATTGAAGGCACTCCCTTCTTCCGCTACTAACAGATTTTCAATCAAGGTGATTTCTTTGATATTTAAAAGGATAATCCAGTAGCAGACATTGTGACACTATAATATATGGAAAAGACCACAAAATTATTTCACGCTGTTAGTTGAACACCACATCTCAATATCTTACCCCTGACTCGCAATCGAAAGAAACTTATTTCGACTGGCTAAACAGTCCCTGGAAAAAATCACAGAAGGTGGTCTGGTCTGTGATGTCATAATGGAAAGGTCCTTTTAAAGTTTACTTTTCTCTAATAATGATAGTACTAATAATAATGATAATTATAATAATAATAATAATAATAATCTTCTCGTTGATTTTATCTTTGAAATCTGATCCATTTGGAATGTTTGTATAGCTGTCAAGGCTCACATTGTATTTAGAATTTAAGGGAAAAAAATGCAACTGTGTTGTAGAAATATTATTTTCCCTCCATGAATAAGTGAGTTTAATATTTATAAAGAAAAACAATTCATCATTTACTCCGTCCACTGTTGCCAGATGCATTAAATAACAAAATACCACCCAAATTATTGCATAACTTTAATATACCCTTCGCCATACAGAATGCTATGAGCAGGTGGCTTCGACCTATAGATACGGAAAATTTTCGATATCTTTTGATTAATCGATCATCTTTTAAGTCGCTGGATTATCTCTTTTAGCTAGATTAGGCAAAACTCTCATCTTCTTCCAATTCTTCTTCTAGTTCCTCCTCTTCCTCTTCCTCCTCGTGGCCGCCCCCAGGGGTCTCTTTGACCCCCATACCTCTCCCCATGGGGATATCGAGTGCTTTGTGAATGCCTTCTATAGTCTTGATGTTGATGTAGTAGGCCATGTTCACAGTTGGAATTCTCGTTCGCATCTCTTCCATGAAGCTGTAGGCCTGAAGAATAAAGGAATGGTTGGCAAACGAAAAATGTCAGCACCAAAGTTTGACAAAATATGATCTAGTTCTTGCCTACATGGGATGGCTGAATACTTACTTATTCATGTTACAATGTTAGTGTAACCAAATAGGTGTTCGCAGAGAAAGAATTTGTCACACCTATTGGCATTGAGTGTCATGTTAGGCTCTTGGATACAATTATGTCACCGGTCCCCCTCTTTGAAGTCATCCATTTTTCGCTTAAGTGAATATTGGATATGAGAATATAATATTCCTTGTTCCATACCTTCCATGGCTCCCTCTCCATAATTGCCTGGGCCACAATTTGACCTTTGGGTTGCAGGCAGGGCTGTAGAAACCCCCTACCCCTTCCCCTCTCATCAGACTTGGCCACACCCTCAAAAAGACAAAACTTTGCTTTTCTATCAAAACTAGTTGTAACGGTGATGTGATTTCACCATACATTAAAACCGAACATCAAAACCAAAGATAATTCTATTTAAAAGCAAAATATGTTACTTCAATTCACACATTAATTTCAAATTTTCAAAGGAACAGTGACACTAGTTTCATAAAAAAAATTGAAAACAAGACAAATTATTATTTTAATTTTAGATTGAGCATTAGCTTAGTTATGTGTTAAAGTCGCATGGCTTGGTCAAAGTGACAAAAAGTTACGAAACTGGGACAAAAACTGAAGCCGTTTAATCCTACCTTCCTGAAGTCTTCTTGTCTTGCATAATGTTCTATGATCATTCCAAACACGTCACCGATCCTGACAGCCGAATCCAGCTCGGGCTCCTCCAACAGGACTTGACACTGCTTCATTGCTTCATCAGAGTCTTCATCGTATGTTCTGTTCAGATGATGACAACAATTGAAAAGATAAACAAACAAATCAATCAAATAAAAACAAACCAAAACATACCAAAACAACCAAACCAAACCAAGACAAACACAAAAAACAAACCCAAACAAAACAAAACTAACAAACTAAACTAAACAAAACAAAACAAACAAAACACACCAAACAAACCAAAACAAACAAATAAAACAAACCAAACCAAACCAAAACAAACAAATACAAAGTAAACAAACCAAACTAAACAAACAAATACAAAACGAACAAAAAATTTGTCTTTCTTCTTGGACAAAAGACATATCAATACAGATATATATTCTGCCTATAGATGCCCTTTAAAATTCAATAAAAATTTAATACTCCAGTTTTTCTAACAGCTCAAGTCAAACCAGCTTTCTTCATCCTTTTTTTTCTTCCTTCTAGACAGGGCAGGTTTTAAATGTAAAAGAAGTTGGATGTCTTTGGTATTTTCCCCTCTTGTGGGTTTTCCTTTAAAAGTCTGTCTTTAATTTCCTTCAAAGCAGCTATGTAGATCTCTACCGGTCACAGAACGTACCT
The DNA here is from genome assembly GCA_020650975.1 of Apostichopus californicus. Lineage (NCBI taxonomy): Eukaryota > Metazoa > Echinodermata > Holothuroidea > Aspidochirotida > Stichopodidae > Apostichopus > Apostichopus californicus. The sequence continues at coordinate 4,621 of JAIPMN010189537.1, forward strand.
GCGAGCCTGAACGAACTTCTTGACCAGCCCGATCCGGTGTTTGAGAGCCGCCAGTTTCTCTTCCTGCAGCGACTGATTCTTCATCTTGGCTTTAGTTAAGCATTTGTAGGCCTCGCTCAGGGCTCCCAGAGCTTTGTCGTAATTCTGATATTCGTCAATCTCCACCTGTCATTCGGTCAAAAAAATATAGTTGCTTTGTTACGATCGGAATGACGCAGAACTATGAACAGTATGAGTTCCGTTGAGGGTTATAGCCTTCTATAAGTAAATCGATGACAGAAATATCAGTATTATATAACTGTATAATCACCTGATTTCTACACTGTAGAATGTGTTGGTGTACTAGCATGATTTAACATGAGCAATTTTCTTCATGAATCTGAAGAAATGTATAGTGAGGGTGTACAACATACTTGCTCTTAGTAATACAGTGAAAAGCAGTGTGATGTAACAAACAATACAGTCACAATGACACTGGCTGTCCTGAAATGACCATTGACCTCAACAACAGGTTTTTGGACTAAATGTGGTAGATACATCAACATACTAAATATGACATCTGTCCTTGCTGAAATATTTTTTTGAAAATAAGCATGGTTTTCATACTTTGACCCCTGGTGAACTCATACGACCATTGACCTCCGCCCACAACATTAGGCTTCTTGTACTCAATGTGGTACAATAACATATTAAATATGCGATCTGTCAAAGCTCCTTGCGATATTATGTTAAGGAAGGTGTGTTAGTGTAAAGCGACAGGTAAGAGGGGAGTGAAGTAAATGTTTCGCATTTTTTTACTTCAAATGACCTTTGACCTCCACCAACAGCAATAATAGGCTCTTTAAACTTGATATGGTACATCTACAAGCCAAATATCTGTCCAATTTCATGTTTAAAAGGATTTCACGATTTGTCCTGTTGGCCCAAATGACCTCTGATCTCCACCAAAATCAATAGGCTTCTTTTATTTATTGCTATACACCTTCATAAACAAATATGAGATCTGCCCAAGCTTCCATAATGAGATATCATGTTTACAAGGTTTTCACAATTTCACCCCTGGTGACCCCAAATGACCTTTGACCTCCACCAAAAACAACAAGCTTCTTGTACTTAATGTGGTTCTTCTACATACTATCTATGAAGTTGATCTGACTTTCTCTTCTTGAGATATCGTGTTTACAAGGTTTTCACAATTTAACCCCTGGTGACCCCAAATGACCTTTGAAAAACAATAGGCTCTTTGTACTTAATGTGGTAATTCTACACACCAAATAAGAAATTGATTTGACCTTCCTTTCTTGAGATATCGTGTTTACAAGCTGGGCATCACAAACGCACTCACCCAAACACATACGCCATCATGAATGCAAAGGTTACGATTATCATCGGAACCAAAACTGAACGTTTTGTTATATATTATTTTATTTATGCTGATGGATACATAAATGAAAATGGGAACTCAGAACAATTTGGAAAACAAGGTAAGTTTTAGTGTTCGACCGATAATTGGTTAGACAATCGGCATCGGGCCGATTATCAGACAATCGGTAAATAATCGGCATCGGCAAAATCCATTGCGCTACCGATTATATGGAACCGATTATTACGTTCCACATAAAGGATTGTATTTTTCCGCGCTTTTGATACACAACAACCACAACGGGAGAAAAATTTAAGATCATTCGATTCAATGCTATTCATTGCCGGGGAAGGTGCGCTAATCTACCGTGTAACGGTATCGCAAGTCCCTCGCGCGAGTTTGTACAAATGCTGTTCGATACACTATCCAGTTTTGGCAGTTAACATCATACAGCACTAGTATACCCGCGATAAGCTTAGGGGGACGACGTAATTATTTTTTTTTTCACTTCGCTTCTTGCATCCAACAAAACCTCCTGTTATCATGTTAAACGATTGATAAGATAGATTAATTGTCTCGACTAAATATAAAAACCAAATCAAAATACTTTTGAACCACTTTGGCCGTTTCACCGTAGGTGAAAACTGGAAAGTGAAAACAATAACATTAGGCTTTGTTCATTGTGAGTTCTACGTACATTAGGCTAGTCTGGCTAGAGAACGGTTGAGCTTCATAACTGTTCAGTTTGAAAATGCGCCCAAGACTTTACAAATGGCATAAAATGATGAAATCAAGGCGCCAAATACTCCTAAAAATCCCTTAACACGTTTGGCGACAGTCCTCAGTAGTTCTACTGCACTACAGTATTTTGTGATTAGGCAAACATTCTTACGCAAATTTTTGCGAAAAACCCGAAGAAACTTTTTTCCCCTGACCGCATGTACTGTGTACCATACGTGCTAAAATAACTCCTTACCGCAACCGACTAAAAGCAAGTCTGATTTTAAGTGACACGCCCGACAAAGTCAATGGGACTTTAGTGTGTGATTTCTCCCACATGTAGTTCAGTCAATGGAGAAGCGCCATTGACTTACTGTGTATGATCGTTTGAACAACGTTCGATCGGAAGTTTTGCCTCGCAGATGTAATCATTGAAAACTTGCAGCAAACGTTCGGGATTGTTTTATTTTTCATAATAAAATAAAACTGTTAGCAAACTGCTTATCCACTATAGAGCCTGTGTTAGGATATGTGTAAAAGTAAGTTGGCCTGACGTTTCGATCCTGCTAGGATCGAAACGTCAGACCAACTTACTCTTACACATTATTTTTCATATCAGATTATATATTTCGATATCAGCTAACGAAATAACGAATATTTTATTTACGTGCGATATACTTTTCACTTTATTTACGTTGGAGTTGCAACACTGATAATGGTTTTAATAGCAGTTGTAAAAGCTGTCCCTAACTTTATCTTTTTTTCATTTCGTAGCCAATGGTTACTATTTTTCCCCTTCTGTAGTCTGTACAGCACTGTCATTAGCCTAACTGTGTTGTGGCGGGATTGCAATATTGCGACTCCTAGTTATAATCGTACAGCGCCCCATGTATGTATTACAGTATTCTATACTTGCTCCATTAGTCTTTACTGTGAAAAGTTAAGTCGTTCATTTACATCTTTGATTGTATCGGCCTAGAAGTTGGTAATCATGCATAACACTAAATCATACATTAGACCAGTTCCACGAAAATATTGAAATAATCGGTAATCGGCATCGGCCGATTGTTTCAGGAATTAATCGGTAATAGGTAAAACCGATTGTCATACAATCGATCGAACACTAGTAAGTTTAGACATAAAGTAATTAAAAATTCATTAATGAGTCAAAAAGGAGTTGTAATTTCTAGTAATCAGAACTAATCACAAATCAGAAAGTACCCCCTTCACAAAAGTAACCCCAATTCCCCTCCCAAAAGTATCCCCCCATACCCCGCCCCAATCCCCCCTCCCCAAACTGAAACTTCTTATTTATGGCACTACTAACTTGAGCACACGCATCATAGAACCCTGCCAAGGAATCCAACGCTCTCCCTTTCGTGTAGAATCCGATGATGTTCTTCATGATCTCGGGGTCTTTCCTCCAATCCAGAGATTGTAAATAATTCGCCGCCATCACGTAGATCTCTTTCTGCCGCGAGACGCCCGCGAAGAAGATGATCTTTTCCGTGTCTCCTGATTTGAGTAGCGCCCTCATTGCCTACCAAAGATAACGAAAACAACGAGAGAGAAAAAGTTAATCGGTGGGAAAGTTTTTAATTGAGTTCAATTTGGTATTAAAGGGATGACGAGGCCTGCGATCTGGATAAAAAAAAAAGAAGTACAGAGATTCCAAATCCCGGCTTCGTAGCTCCCGATGATGATGATGATGATGATGATGATGATGATGATGATGATGATGATGATGATGATGATGATGATGATGATGATGATGATGATGATGATGATGATGATGATGATGATGGCAATGATGATGTAGAAATGGGAAAAATTGCAAGTTTATGCACTATATTTGCATCATTGTATTCTGCAATAATGGGTGGTCTGATAAGTGAACTACAGCAGAAATTATGAACCTGTCAAATTATTAATAAAAATATAAATTATTAATACTAAAATGGGTTTAGCTGGTGTTAACATATAAAGTTTCCCCTTTAATACTCTAGGGTGTAGATCACAGTTGAAGTGGTTGGCAGCATTTCGAATGTTTGCATTTATAGCTGTCAACGTTGTTCTTTCTCGATATTAAAATGAATTTCATCAAAATACCACCCGAAGGTGGCCACGAGGAGGAAGAGGAAGAAGAGGAACTAGAAGAAGAATTGGAAGAAGATGAGAGTTAGTTAAAGAGATTTAAAAAAAAATTGGACATTTTTTTAAGCTTAATTGCCATGGCAAAGTCACTAAATCTGCTGGGTGCCAGGTGCATTCATAAAATGTCCCCAAATCTAAAAAAAAAAATATTTGTATTTTCTATGAAGCACATACTGTTATTCATTGGATTTGATCTTGACCTTTAAATAGGCAGAAAAAGTCTTGCAAATTTTGCTTTGCAATGAACTGTAGCAACTGCTGCATTCCCCCTCTTTAACTCAGAAAACATAAGTGGAAAAAAAATGCGCTGGAAGACTAACCTTTCCCTTGTTACCAGCTTGTGTATATTTTTTGGTTGCTAGGTGATACGAGCCCTGGAGGAAACAGAGATCGGCAACTTTCTCCAAGAGTTTTAGTCTCATTTCTCCCTGGTCGCCATCTTTAGCCAGTGTCATCTTTTCAGCTAACTTTTCTGTGATGTTAACACTATGTTTCTGACATAGCTCCAAGGCTTCAAAGTACTAAACCAAACATAAAATTAAATAAAACGTAAATAAAAAATACATAAGTAAATAAACAAGCAGGTAAGACATAAACTGAATGAATGGATGGTTGGGTCATGGGATGGGGTGTGGGAGGGGGGGGGGGAGGCATGGGAGGTGCAGGGTGGGAATAATACACTGTGTTACTAAGGATCACATCAAGTTCCTGTTATTTTTTCCAAGCTTTCCCTTAAAATTTGTGTTAATATAATAAACTCAATAAAGCCCGAAAAAAACTTCCACTGAAGATGAGAAAAATGCTGTAATGATTTTCAACACTTTATTTAGAAAATTAAGAAAATCTATTATGCTATTAATTTTATAATCGTCTATACTCTTCGAGGACAAATTTTAACGATTTGGTACTCATCATTTCTGTCCACATTCAGTTACATGCACACACACGCACGCATGGCATGCAAACCAACAAAAGGAACAAGAGTCGCATACCTCATCGCCAGCAAACATTCAAATGAACAGATTAATTATTAGCTATGCCATCTGGCAATACCGTTCTTGAAGTTAACATGACTACATTCTTTTGTGAGTCCTACACTGAACAAAATTAGAAAAAAAAAAAAAAAAATTGAGACAAAGTGATAACTAGCTCATGAATATTCATGCAATTTCGGTTTGTTTTTGAACCCCTTCTAGTCATCATGAGATGGGGATGTTGTTACCTTTCCTCCGACAACCAACAGATCCACAGCTTTGTCGTACTGGCCGTGTTCCATGAAAAACTCTGCGCATCGATTCAGCAGCACTGGGTCTGTTTTCTCGTCCAGGTCATCGGATATAAGCTGCAGAGCTCCAAATTGCTCACTCTCGAAAGCCAGCTCCAAGGCTTTTGAGAAATGTCCTCCCTGCGTCAAAATGGTGACAACCATCATTAGATTATCAAAATA
>JAIPMN010189543.1:0-12168 GCA_020650975.1 Apostichopus californicus
TTTGGGAAGAACCCCAGTAATCTTCTATCATTTTACCGCTACCGGAAGGGTCGGGCTTACGCTCTGGCTTGACACCTCTCATGATGCAGATGGACTCCATCACCAGCTTCACACCTCCGGGAGGATTCTGTAAGAACGAACACAAAAACAAAAATTAGATTCTTACATTTTACTGACACCCTTTTAATCTCTCTGCTAGAAATGATTTTTTGTAAGGATTTCAATAAAATTGTTAATGTTAAGGTCAGCCTCCGATAACATTCTCTTTAACGTATTTCGAGATGGCAAAAAGTAACGTATAAAAAAACAAGGACCGGATTTTACCTTCATGGACTTGACCATGGATATGTCGCTCGGTTTAAGGGTGTTGAGGGCAGACAAGGCCATCTCCAGGGCAGGTATGGCCTCAGCTAGTTCCCCCTCGCATTCATCTTTTATCGCCTTGGCTGCCTCTGCGGCCTTGTTGGCCACGGCTTCGTCTGCTGCTACGATCTATCGTTCAGAAAAAAACGCAGGTATGCATTCCCTAATCTTGCAATGATTTAAAATAAATTCAAAGTACTAAGGTAGGAACTATTGTTTCAATTTTAGAGAACTCATTTTACCATTAATTTTATATTTATTACAAGAGCCTTAGGTAGCTGGTGTCCAGCCAGCCATAAGGATACAGCCATGGATAGCTGGTCTACAGCCAGACTATAAAAATACAGACTTTGGGTAGCTTATCTGCAGCCAGCTATACCAATACAGACTTTGGGTAGCTGGTCTACTGCCAGCTACACAAATACAGCCTTGGGTAGCTGGTCTTACAGACTAATATAAGAATACAACCTTGGATAGCTGGTCTTCAGCCAGCTACACAAATACAGCCTTGGATAGCTGGTCTTACAGGCTGATATAAGAATACAGCCTTGCATAGCTGGTCTACAGCCAGCTACACGAATACAGCCTTGGATAGCTGGTCTACAGTCAGCTACACGAATACAGCCTTGGATAGCTGGTCTTCAGCCAGCTACACAAATACAGCCTTGGATAGCTGGTGTAACAGGCTGATATAAGAATACAGCCTTGCATAGCTGTTCTACAGCCAGCTACACGAATACAGCCTTGGATAGCTGGTCTACAGTCAGCTACACGAATACAGCCTTGGATAGCTGCTCTTTGGTCAGCTCTAAGAATACATTCTTGAATAGCTGGTCTACAGCCAGCTATAAGAATACAGCCTTGGATAGCTGGTCTTACAGGCTGATATAAGAATACAGCCTTGGATAGCTGGTCTTAAATACTCTTATGGATACCTGGACAGCTAGATGAAGATAGGATTGGATAGCTCATCTTACAGACTGCTGCTACAAGAGCACAGGTATTCTAACCTCTTTCTTTGCTTCTACTTCTACTGTGTCTTGCTCTATCTTGGTTAGTAATTTCTCCGTCTCACCAGAGGTCTTGATCAACTCTGGCTGTAGATCAGTCAGTTCTTTCTGCATCACTGCCACCTGCGATGCGGCAAACTCTAGTTTCTCCAACCCCACCACGTAGCGATTCTTCATGGTGAGTATTTCGGTCCGTTTCAAGGTCAAGAGCTTCTTGAAGGTGAGTATCAGTTCCAGGTATGATGTCGGGGTGACGTAATTGTGGCGACGTAAAGTTGCCAGAAACCTATTATAATGCAACATTTTGAGAAATTCACCAGTCAGTCATCTAACAGTTTAACCCAAAACTTTGTGAAACCCAAACAAGGTATTACTCATGGCTATTTTTGGACTATATTTAAATATCTGATGATTAGCAAGAATTTAAAAAATTGACATCCTGATATCAGTAAGTCATTTGCTTTATCGACTTAAGGCAAATGGTGACTCACAACTATTTCACAAAATCTGATTAAAAGCTTTTCAAAGATTCACAATAATATCAATAAACTTAAGAAACAAGAAAAAAAAAATTAAAATCTCACAAGAAATATTCAGATAAAAGAAAAGTTAATAAATAAATTTAACAGAGTAACAAACTTACTCCTCTGACATCTTCCTGACACTCTCGTGAAAGTGTTTACACATGGAGACGCACTCCCTCCTGATCTCGTCCTCCAACTCCATATCTTCAAGGAACTTATTGGCTACCATCTCTAAAGCATCCTCAGGCCAAGCCTAGAATGAGAAACGGAAAAATAAAACCGCATGAAAAGTTAAAAGGTTCCATAACTGGCCAATGAGGGGAGCGTCCAAACAGTTCAAGCCACACAGATTTCTTAATCATATTTAAGGGTGTCAAAAATAATGTGTGATTATTACATGGTGTGGTCATATAGTGAAATATTTAGTGCTCAATTTTTTGTGTAGCAGTTTTAAAGTCTCTAAACTTTGTGTTTTATAAAATACTATGTGTTCCTTTGTAAAAACATTGCTCCAATTCTTTGCCCTTGTGTAGCGATTTTGACAATTTTCATTCCCTGTCATGAGGAAAGAGAGGTACAATACTGAAGGAAGCTACAGCTTAAGTAACAAATGACAACTGGCATCTAATAATTGCTATATTGATATAAAGGTATAGTTGCAGACCAGACTGGAATAGCACAAATAGCTGAATGGGGTATAGCATAGTTTACGATGTATACATAGATAAGTGTAACATAGTGAACACTGTCTTGCACAGCTCAGAAAGTAACTAACAATTTACATAATATCATAAGGCTAATAATATTTCTTGTTCTTGTTTCTTTTTTATTATTATTATTATTTATTCTGTCTGTGTTTTATATATAATAATATAATATGAAAAAATGAAAAATGATAAAAATATTGTAAAATAAAATAATATATGATAAAATATTTTTATATTTATATTAGAATAAATAAATGAGCTGTGACAACATGAAATGTCTTAGTTATGGGTTAGTTTCACATGTTATCATTTTATAGAACCATTATTTGTTCATATAACCTTTATCATCCATCTTGAGCAAATGGTGGGGAGGGAGAGAATGGGAGAGGGGGAAGGGGGGAGTTTTACTTCCACGTTGCCTATTATCCAAATCGTTATTCTTACTTGGAACCAATCGATGGTACAGCAGTTGATGAGAGACGGGAACATCCTCAGTCTATTTCTGAAGGCATCACCGATTGGACTCATGGCCAACACCACGTGGAGATGCTTGCGGACCTTCTCCGTGAAATAGTTATACATAGCTAAGGGAGTGGCTTCAATCTTTTTTCCCTGCAAAAAAATATATGATAAAATAGAAACTGTAAAACAAATTATAAAATGGTAGAGTAAATATTTGACTGGAGAAAGATTCACATGATGATGGCATCAGAATACATCTCCTGCACTCTACCAACTTATCTCTCCAGTCCTAGCATTGCTGGTGATTACTGTTAGCCTTTTCTTTGCTGTACAAACAACGATAAATGTTTGGTTTTTCCCTTCTTTTAACGGTGAAATTAGTGATGTCTCCCGAAGTCTGAAGAATGTAGAGTACTGCCACTACGTAAAACAGTACATTGCTTCTTCTCTTTTGAAGGGCTTATTCTCTGTAATTATCCTTTGATAACAAAAGTACTATCACCATTATCAGTATTTTCTCGTTTTGTTTAAATTATTTATTTATAGGAACTAGAATACCTACCTAGTCCCACATCTGCAGGAATGATATATGAACGAACCCTAGGGTCATATTCTGAATAAAACAACACCATTGAATTAGCATATAACATCTGCATAAACAGGCATTGACCCCTGACCCCGGTTCCTGTTTAACAATTAAAATCAATGAAACCATGTATACTGACAACTAACCTCCACTCTCGCCACCTGTTGCATTTTCTCGATGATTTCGGCCTTCTCGTCGGCGGCGTAGAGATTGGGCACATCGGCTGTGTTCAGGATCATGTTAATATCTTCTACAAATGATTCGTCTTTGATTTGATTGTCGCTGAAGAGGAAGACAGTCTGCTTGCCCTCGGCACCAGCTTTCAGTAGAAGCTACAAAAATAAGAATGGGGGAATATATGAATAACTTTCAATTCTTTTAACACTGTAGGTGAAATGTTTGCATACAAAATGTCACATACTGTTCTGCTCCCATTACAGTGATGGTAGTGTACCTTCCTTTAGCATTACAGGAAATATCTCATCCTCTCCCATGACACTTATGGTAGTGTACCTTCCTTTGGCATTACAGGAAATATCTTATCCTCTCCCATTACACTTATGGTAGTGCACCATCTTTTGGCATTACAGGAAATATCTCATCGTCTCCCATTACACTGATGATAGTGTAACTTCCTGTGGCATTACAGGAAATATCTCATCTCCCATTCTTCTGATTGTAGTGTACCTTCTCTTTGCATTACAGGAAATATCTCTCTTCTCCCATTACATTAATGGGTAGTGCACCTTCTTTTGGCACTACAGGAATTATCTAATCTTCTCCCATTACACTGATGGTAGAGTACCTTCTTTTGACACTACACTTGCTATTTTGTGTTTTTATGGCCAGATGATAGCTTACCCTCTTTAGATCATCTCTCCACTCAGTGTTGGTGTAATTTTTGGTAATTTCAATCTGAAACAGGTCATAATCTGCCATAAAGGAGGCTAGTTTAGCCGCACTCTGACGTCCACTGCCACCGATACCTGTGAAACAGAATGATCACAGAAGAATGAAAAAAAAATCTCTCTAAATTTGAGAGCGCTTGGAGCTATTAATATCTATGCCCGATTTAAGATACTTTGAGCCTTATATACAGTCCTATGTTCCATTAGAAGACTGCATTAGTTACATAAGTTGTGTCTTGCCTCAGACATCATGCTTACAATAGTGACAACAAGAATGAAAACTAGAATCTTAAATCTAGCGTAACTGATGTTCAAAAAGACTGGTATTAAAGCAGGGATGCGAGGAGATCTACTAATACATGTGAACATACAATTACATATTTTTGATGGGTGCGTAAGTATACCACAATGACCATATTGAGATATGGAAAAGTGTAAACATGTACGGTACATTGAACTTTGGCAAGTGTATAAATGGTGATAACATGCGTGCATACAATGTTCTTTTTGAAAACTTTTCATTCTGCAAAATCAATCGTAACAGATTTGTTTGGTTTTCTGTTATTTCTTAAGATGGAAAAAACAAATTGTCCCCGTCGTTAGAGAAACAGTATAATAACTCTTTTAGAGATGCCTTAAACATGATGAGAAGAAGCTGTGGCTTTGCCAATGAGAAACATTTACACCTCTCCATCTCCATGTTCTGATGGAGTGTGATTGTGAAGGCTTTTAAGGAAAAGTGTCACAGCATGTGAACCTCAGGGAAGATGCATAATGTATTCTCATTTTCATGATTTACTTTAAACTGTGCTAAAATGGAAGGGGGGGAACATGTAAATAATTGTCCCCAGGGCCGGACCTGGCTTCCAACACCCCTGATTACACCACTTCTTCTGGTTCAGATACTTACCGATGAGCAGTAGATGTCCGTTGTCCTGCTTCAAGACTCGGCTGACTCTGGATATGTGTTCAATGGCAAACTTAAACATGACCAGAGACATGGGGGCTTTACTGACTTGGTTGTACTCGGCTAAGTACGCATCCATCGATGTGGTAAGGGTCTTGAAGTTGACTATCTCGTCGTAATCTTTGCTATCCGTATCAGGGTCCCCAAAGTCACCGAAAAATAAACTCCTGTTGAGACGGTGGCAATGGTAGAAGAATATACAAGTAAACAATAAACAACCCAGTTTTCAGTTTGTTCATTAAATAATTTTAACATTTCAATACATCTTCTGATGACAACAGAAAAATAATTACCATAGCATCAGTAGATCATCAATAAAAGTGGCTGGTTTACTTAGTTTAGTGTGCAGATGGGTATGGTGATGCCTTGGTAAAAACAGAAGTTTCAAGACGAAAAACACAAAACTTTTGTTGCATTTGAAAACATGCTTTTACTGCCAAGCAAAAATGGACACATGGACAAGGGCGAAACTAATGAGAATATTCTTCTACTAAATCAATTCACTTTTCTATTGATTAAAACCATATTCAACAATATTTCTTGTAGAATAGTTTATCATTATTTTCTCTCTCTCCTACCTGATGTTATCGTCAATCAGTTTTCCACTTGGTGTGAGATGACTGAGAACTTTATCCATGCTCTGCTTGAAGTGTGATTGAGTCATCTCCTTGACAATTTCAAAGAAAGTTACCCTATAAACAAGAAAAGAAAACATTGGATAAATATATTTGAGATTTGAAGACACTCATAGTAGCTTGAATCATTATGTCATTAGCCACGAGAAGGAAACAGAATGCAATAATCCGGGGAATTGTATTTGCTTGTTTAATAAACAAAATTCTAACATTTTCATGGAAATGCCACAAATCCAACTCCCTCATACAACATTATTATTATTATTATTACACCGGTGCTAATATAGCGCAAAATCCCAGGGTTCAAATCTTAACAAAACAAATACCAAAATACAATTGAATACACTTAACCATAGGTTTGTTTGAAATAATACATCTTTAACGCTGATTTGAAAGTGCCTCCTGATGTGATTCTTGCAACTAAATAAAACTCATAATGCTCCTTTAAAGATTATACCAATATGCACCTAGATTAATCAAATTTCAATTCTAACACAGGTGTGTCCTTGGTCTATAATGCACATGCCTCCTGAAGTGATTCACGAAACCAAATGAATACCCATGAGTATCCCTTTAACAATTTAAAGCAGCATGCAAACCAGGTTAAAGGGTGTAAAGACTCGCGCACAAAGAAACGTCTCATGCCGGTAATCTGACCTAGTTTCGAATGAGGTGTAACAGAAGTGTTAGACACCACCATCGATCCCAGAAAATACACACACAGCTTGCTACCGTCTGTAATTAGACACTAGTGTACAGTCAATACATACAGCTGAGGTCATTACCCACAACACAGTGTAAATAGCAGCGTGGACATCTCAGGTCTAGATAAAAGATAACAAGGTATCACATTTCATTACTGTCTGCATTTTGTAGCGACAAGAAGAAAACGTCATTTGCAAGTAACGGAAAGTTAACTTTTTCAGATCGCGGCACGCGGTTTGGGGGGGAGTCTTCAATGCCTTTAATCTATTGAGACTATCCTTCACCTGTCTTGGTTATCGATGAGTCTGTCGTAGAACACTCGGTACACTTCGTGGATCCAGAGTCTGATCAGCTTGTCCTTGTCGTCTTCGACCAGTGAGGACTTCGGTACGAGTAAGACTCCGCGGATGACTCGAGCAAAGTCTCTCAAGTTGAAGACGTAGTGAGATTTGGACGGGGTCGGTAGGAAGTTGGTGACGGCAGATTTGTAGACACCCAGAGTAGCTTGGACCATTATCTTGTTTCAGAGGGAAAGAATAGCAAATGTAGATTTAGCTCTCATAGGAGAAATGTGTCATAAATATTGCACAGAGTGGAGCCATAAGGAATCTTCAGAGGGGAGAGGAGAATAGGAAGCAATTTAAATTTCCAATGAGAGCTTTATTTCAGGCAAAGTTGCCAAAATTGATGGTCAGGTTAAGTGCAGGAAGAGATGGCAATATGGAATAATATTCAATTGAAAACTTTAAACTCAGAACTGAAGCGTATGAAGTCTTTGCTGTTATCAATGTTCAAATCAGTGTAAAGTTGGGTTATTTAACCTTTAGCACTGATTACTGAGTGAAGGCACCTAATGCACCCCTGTCTTAAGGAAAAGTCTTTGGTATCCAATGTAAGTAAACTTATGCAAGACCGGGCTTAATTTCATAGACATTTATCATTTTAAACTGCCCAAGTGATTGGCAATACATACTACATAGACAAACAGCCCATGTAAACACACAGAACTAATCATTTTAAAATGACCCATGAATAATTTTCCCAGCAAAAGTGCTTTCCTTTTATTTGAATATTCTGTTGTAGAGGGAGGGTGGGGGGGGGGGTGTGGGGGATATGGGAGGATTTGCATGAAAGCAAAGAAAGCTCACCTTCCCAAGCCTAAGGAAGCAGCCATCGTATCCTTTAGTGAAATGCCAGTCTGTTATGGAGGTGAAAATCTTTGACATGGTTTCATCATCGAAGGAATCGATGGAGATGAGATTGAAATGTCTGGTGAATCTGCTGGTAATGTCGTTCCTTCCCCCGCCGGGCGGACCCATTGCACACACCAACAGCTGTAATGACACAGACAGATAGTCAAGTTTCACACTCAATTGCTACTACGCACTGGTTAGAATTTATTCTGTACTTCCTCAGAAATGCTACAAACAACAAAATAATAGTTCACCTCTTGTCAAAACGTTTGCAACTCCTTTTGTACTGACACATATTTGACTCACAGGGACAATTGTTTAAAAAGATGCTTAACGTCTCCAGAAGGACTGACTACCTTGTATGATAAACTATAAATACACACGTCCACAATCATATATGAAAATTTGACCAAGGCCTGTACTACTTTAATAGTAACCATAGTTACACCTACCTGAATTTGCATATCACATTCCAGGCTAACAATTGACCTCATCATAGATTGCACACTAGGCTAACTACAGGCATATAACACAGTTTTTAACAGAGGAAGAAAGTGCACTGGGGTTGCATAACGTTCGTAATGCAACGCAGAGAGTGCCTTTAAGTTACAAGAGACAGAATCGTTACCGTGTCAACTAGTTCCAGTCTGGACGTATCCTTCTTATCGTACCAATGGGCGTGGTCGATCCACTGTCGGAGTAATTCTATTGGTGGCTGAGCGCCGTACTTCTCCTTCGCCGGCATGTTGAGATCGTCGACAAAGAGGATGCACTTCTTGCTCATCGGAGGACCGTAGATACCTTTCCTCCTCCTGTGAAATGAGTGGAATGAAATTTAAAAATTTACAAGGGATCGAATTTCTGATGCCAAGTTTTAATCAAGTTGATAGCAAATTCTGAAGTGCAATGTTAAACTTATATTTTATTCATATCCTTTATCAAGTTTGCATCATTTTGTTTACTTACATTTTTATTATTATTATCTTTTTTTAAGGGGACAGGGAATGGGTAGGGGAGGGGTGGAGGGGGGCTTTATAGCACAACACATGTTCATATCTGTTTCTTCCCAACTGTAATGAGTTATTTGCAAAATTCATTAAACAACCTGTCAGCGTTTGGTATCAATGAATTTAAAGCTCAGTTGATGAAAGGTCTTGTAAAAGTAATGGTAGAATCTACCATTTAGCAACTTGCAATAAGAATGAAGGAACAGAAACACTAGACATTATATTCACATAATTTACACTTAGTGGAGCAAAATGTTGGAATTCATTTAAAAAAAAACAAGTCCATACCTATCTAGTTTAGACATGATGATATCTTGGGTCTGATTGGCAGAAGTTCTGGCTGAAAAATTGATATTATTTGGAATGTACCTGGAGACAAAGAAAAAAGGAACAAAAGATAACATTAGATGAGCGTAAAGCACAAAATGAGCTAAAGGTTCTCACAATTTTTCTCAAAATGTTATTTCTCGTGCATAAGAACACAGAAAACAATTCTCATTTTGCACTCTATTTACTGCAGTTCTGGCTCTACTGCCAGATAACACATACAATAATTCAATTAAAAATATAAATAAAACAGTCTAGTTTTTAACAACAAGAATAACAAATCCCTTAATCAAAGGACTTATATTGTTTTTTTTCCTTTGTAATTACACAATAGGATGTGTATGGAATATGTAAACACTTACTAACAAATAGTTCACAATTGTTAACATGTTTTAAGATGACCTTCTGACCTGGCAAGTTTAGGTCGAGGGAAGTCCACTTACACTCACAAGTTAAACATTCGTTCGAGGATCTTAAACATTCAATAGAGGTACCAAAGACGAAAGTGGCAAAGTTCATCAAATTCATCACAACTTTTAGCAATGATAGTAAAATACTTGTCGGTTTAAGAGATATACCAAATAATCACTTTTACATGCAAAGTCTAGGTACTTTAAGTTAAATATTGATCACCATTTCTTCCAACACAATATTAAGTACAAAGTGATGGCACTGCGATACTTCATAGAATCCTACAAACATGAAGAACCCATGAAGGCAGGAACAAAAAATCCTCTCTAACTTCCTCCTCCTCCTTTTAGAGCATGCCCACAACTATACAGATAAACATAACATTAAAGGTAAACAAATGACTAATGGTAATCATTGTGACTTATTCTTGTTTTTTGTCCATGCTTCTAATACAAGCTATTTCAAAACCATCTTGGTGAACGTACTTTTCTTTTGGCAGGCCGACCAAGTAATTATTCGTAATGGCTGATTTTCCAGTCCCCGTAGGTCCGACCAACAGCAGAGGTTTCTCGTGGGTCACAAAAGTATCCAGGAAGAAGACTTGACGAGCTGTTTCGTTAGTCTGGATGATGACATCGCTGACCTGTAACAACCAATCATAGTGGCTTATTTTACTACTTTAAACAACAAGTAGTTTTTAAATAAAAACAACCATATCCAATTAGGAGATTGGACTAGACGTCTCATTGGTCTGGATGACATCACTCTACCGTGGCAACCAATTCTAGCAGCTCATGTTAACAACTTTAACCGACAGTCACTTTTTCAAAATTGCTAAATAAACTTCATAGACTTCATAGAGATAGGATAGTGTACTTTTTTAAAAGCATTGTAATCTTTGACTGCAAGAAAATGTGAAAAACAATGAGAATATACAACTTTGTTTATAATACAACAGTGAAATGCCTACTCTGTTGCCTCTTGGTTGCTACTGATCAACTCCTTCTGTTGGCTTTGAAAGAGGTATATATTTGCAATGGTGTTGATGTGAACCTGAAAATGTTCAATAATATTCACAACTTTGTATATACTTCGAAGCCATTGGGTTCAGCTAATTCTTCTGTTCATTTCAACAGAGTTTTTGTTTTTCTTACATTATGAAATGATCATAGTCCCAATGTCAATGTGGACTCGGGGTGAGAGTGTATCACAGGGCTTTCAAGTAACTTTCCAAGAGGGACAAAAGAAATCATTGGCTGAAGCAAAGGGCCAGACAGAATAGATATCTCACTTATACCAAGAGTGCAGTGTAGACAGGTAAGGTGATCAAACCCCAGGTCTTAAGGGTCAGCACACCTGATGAGTGCAGTCATATGTTTTACGTGGTTGAACTGACATTTTGCACAGGTGTGGTTTGGCCCATGTTTTTGTGCCTATATGTATTTGTACAGTGGGAGGACGTTACAGTACATATATTCGACCAGCGAGGTCGTAAGTTACTCACCTTTGCATCTGTCGGAATGACTGTTTTTGATTTATCGATGTAGTCGATCCACTCAGCCCAACTGCCGCTGGATTGCTTCTGGAAGTAGTAGTCGTAGACGGTGCCTCTCTCCGGGAATGAATTACTCTGGAAGAAACAAGTGAATCATGAAATAATTCATCATAACTGTTACACAACAATCATAATAATAATACATAATTTTTATATAGCGCCAAACAAACTATGAAATAATTCTCGTAGCGCTTAACATAATAATAACAATTATAACATATATGCTTTGGTGAAAAGATACGTTTTGAGGGCTGATTTGAAACCGTTCACAGTATTGCACTTTTTACATGTTCTGGAAGTGAGATCCACAGGCACGGTGCACTGGATGCGAACATTCTCAAGCCGTAAGTCTGTGTTTTTACTCTAGGGAGGAGTAACATCAGCGATGATTTAGAACAAAGTGAGCGTGTGGATGATGGTCGGAGCTGAAACAAGTTGGTGATCAACTAACATAACGTAATATTGCCATCAGGTCAAGGCCTGTTGAAACAACCAGCACAGCTCACTCACATAACTACAATTCACAGAGAGTACATACTCACATGTAAAGGCCTTCATGAATATCATTAACGAGTTGAAACTCTTGTCAAATTTACCTTTGATATTTTAATACTCTTTGGTTTAGGATGATCAGGGTCCGTTCCACTGATCAGAGTCCTGAAATACTGATTGAATTTGTTTCTGCTGTCACCGGTCATGGTCGCCCCTAACGACCAGACCAAACAGAAGAGGAACAACCCTTGTAGCCAGAGTGTGATCTGTTTCAAACCAAAGAAAAACAAAGAAAAAAAAGGAAGAATGAAAAGAC
>JAIPMN010189543.1:12178-22183 GCA_020650975.1 Apostichopus californicus
AAAAAAAAAAAAAAAAAAAAAGCAAAAATGAAAAGACGAGTGCATTTACTGACGGGAAAATAATTTAAGTCAAATCTCAAAAGATGTTAAAAGTATTAAGGAGTAAAATACATCACTTGATATTATCAAAAATCAGTGACAGCTCCCTGGCTCAGTTTAAGTCACCAATATGTCTTGGACAAATATTGCCACAAAATTAAAAATAGCAAAAAAATACATATTTCAAAAGGAAAATAAAAATAACATCCAAAATTGTGTAAAAATATATATCGCAAATGAATGCAATTTTGATGGTGTGTAGCATATCTGGCAACACTTGTGTCACTATATGGTGGACTTGTACTGACTCTGTACTGGTACATGTACAGAGTTTAATGCCAGTATTGATTGGTACCCTCTCCCCCTCCTCCCCTCCTCCCCCTCCCCATGGATTTGAGCTTTGTACTAGGGAATTGGGACATTTTGGAATGCTAGTATTAGATACAAGTGTAATGTTGAGTACTCATACTTGTACTCTAAACCACATACTAGTACACATAACCAAGGGGAACTCTACTGGTACCTGTACTAATATCAACAGGGAATTCTACTTGTACTCATACTGTTGTACTCAAAACTACAAGTATCCCCTTTATTCAATTTAATGAGGAGATCCTAAGAAACAATTTAAAATTAGTGTTCTCAGTTTTCAAACGATATCATTGGAAGGGTTAAGGACATTTGCACAGAAACAGATGTTTTATGAAGTTTCGTGCAAATATGATCCGAGACTGGCTATTCGTCTACGATCTACTGTACAAACTAGGCAAGAATAATTTTTGATACATGGTATTTCTGTGAAACAAACCTGCTGATTGGATAACTCAGGGTAGCCCTCCTCTCCTGATTGGCTGATCTCGTCCAGAAGGCAAGAGTAGAGATTCATCAAGGACTTTGTGAGATGAATGTCAGATGTAGCCACAAAGAACTTGCATTCATGATTGATGAAATCTGAAAAAATAACAGACAACGATAATAATTCAAATTTATTTTAGTAGACTCTCTTTAACATAAAACATAAAACTTTCAAATAAAGTTTACATAAGGGCACAATGGAAATGTGTTTGGGGTGAGGGTGGGAGTGGGTAGGAAGGCTGGGGGGAGTGGAAGAGGCTACTTGTAACGACAAAACTAAATGCTTACTGTTTCTTTAAAATGATTGTAAATATACAGAGAAATATGCACACTTATTTTGAAGTTAAAGGAAGAGAAAATATCAATAAGAATCAGTATGAATGATTCTAATTTGTAAGATTTGTTAAAACGGTACAGATATCTTTCTATACAATTCTAAGACAGGAATCCTACCTGAGAAGATGAATTGTTTGCCTGGCTTACTTCTCTGGGTTTGGATTAAAGAATATTTCTAAAATCTACATGTTCAAAACTGGTTTCAACCTGCGATGGCTTTGTTTTTGAATTATTCTTTTAAATTAAATTTTAAAGTTTTGATTTTGCTATAGAATATGATTGAACATCATTCTATAAACTGTTATAAATTATTATTTACAGCATGTTGATGCAACACATTCTTCACACCATGCTAGTTTCCTTTGTAAGTCAAATGTCCCACAGTTACAAGACAATGTATTTCCTATTAAAACTAACTGATTTCCATGGACCTGTATTAAATCAAAGGCACATACATAAAACACCATTTGAATGGACAAAACTCAACGACTAATAACTTAAAGTTAATGTAAATAATGAATTTAAATATCAAAACATTGCATACGTAGTAATAAATATAACAATTGCCTATCTATTAAACCAAGACAACTTACAGAGGCATGGGTCAATCAGCCATTCAAAGAGGTCATTGACTAACTCCTTGTGTTCCTTGTTCAGGGTCGATGGGAGGGTATCCATGTAGGACTCCTTGAAGGGTCTCCACCCGAGATTAAACGGTTCCAGGTAGATCATACCGCATCGACTGACCGTAGCTGGGCTGGCCTGCTCCAGGTCTGCCGGTTCGAAGATCAGATTCTGCTTGGAGCTCATCTGTATGATCTCACCGCTCATCAGGCAGAGCTTGGAGAAGAAGAACAGACAACTATCATCTTAAACTGTAATAGTTTATCAACCACAGTGTGTCATTTGCCCCTACTACATAAAAGAGATAGACCGGAGTTTTACTACTCCATATCGAGGAGCAGAGGTGACTTAAAGTAGAGAGTTTCATCTGTCATTTTAGTAAAAATTTAAAGCTACCCCCTCCCCCTGAATTCTGTGAATTGTTCTGAAGTCTATTTGTCAACAGTTTTGGTAAAATATGGAAATCATCCCTAAATTTCATACCATCAAGAGTGACAAAATGCTAGCTGATACTTAAGTTTGCCGAAATGAAGAAAGACCCAAAAACATGACACTAGCTAATGGCAAACAGTCCTTTATACTATTGCAGTTGGATCCAAAAGGATAGTAGATAAGAAAGGGCAGATTAAGAGCAAAAAAAGGTGCACGTTTGATAGATTTAATAATCATACTTTTGCACGATTTGTATAATATCTCCAATGTTTCCTTCCACGTAAATTTGAATAATCTACTAGGTTACATAAGATGTTTATGCATCAGATGAAATTTGATGATTTATCTCATGCTTATTTTGTTGTAGTCCACAGGAAGCAAGAACCAAAGTGGAACCTATTTATCTTACCTTCTTATTGTCGTCAAGTACAGTGTTCATGTTCTCGATCCAAACGGCGTCCACAGGCCCGTCGAATATGATCCACTTTCGGTCGATGGTAGTCGAGGACGCTTGCTCTCGGAAGGTATTGGCAAGGACACCTGAAGTGAGAGAGAAAACATTTGATATCGATAGATTTTATTTTTAACCAAATGACAGTCTGTACATGAAATGGGGCCTTGTACATGATTTATTATTCTGTTATAATTGGTCAACAGTCGCTGTTAATATTACGATTCAAGTTTTTGATGTCACCCCTTTTTCAGTATTCAAACAATCCAATCCACATGTCTACCGAATAAGAGGAACATTTGCGACAGGGTATTCACAGAATTTTCACACGTTTTTAGCTTGAAGAATATTGTCCTATAACAACACCATGGCAGGTTCATCGCTCTGTTCTCTTCATGTAATAACCAGTTTAAAAAAAATGCAAAAAACCAATGAAAAAATAAGAAATATTTGTGAAATGACAAAAACAAGAAAAAAGAAAAATTTGACTGACCATCGGTCCATTCATGAGAGACTGGGTCGAAACATCCGTAAAGTTGTCCCATGGTGATGGCTTTTGGATTAATGATCTGATGGATCACCTTGTACTCTTCGATCAGCCCAGCAACGTGGAGATCACCCAGGGAATCGGCCAGGACCTGGTAGGCACAGGTCTTACCACCCAGAGGATCTCCGACTATCATGAAACCGTGCCTTACCAACATCATCTCGTAAATCTAAGAAATAAATGAAAAGAAAATCATCAACATGAAAGGAAAACAGTTGGGGGAAAAAAATTATGTATAAACTTTTCAAATAAAAACACTTTTGACCTTGACCTTATGACATTACCCTAAATTTGGATATGCTGCATTTTATATGATTGTAAGACACTTTTTTTCACAGCATTTGGTAACCTGTGATATATTCCACCCAACCTCAAAGTTAAAAGGTGCTCCGAAACTACAAACTCTTCCTGTCAACATTTCAATAGACACAAATAAATGGGTTACACCATCAACAACCCCCTTTGCTTTTTCTCATTCAAAAATCTTTACAGTTTATGCATAATTTTGATCCCCTCTGGTACAAGTTTGGTGAGCTATGATAACAAATTATATTTTCATATACCTTAGTTTTCATTTTTTACCTGTAGAGTACGGTACTGCAGATGTCTAACTAATGTTAATGCAAAATGCAAATGTACTGGCAATGAATTAGCAATTCTATTGGGCAATGACACAACAACAACAAAATTAAAATGAACCTATAATTCATAAGTAAAGTAAAAAATATATAATTTATCATATTTTGAAGATTTGAAGGCAAAGAAACAACAAACCTGAATTATTTTCTCAATGAAGAATGGTACCGGTTGCAGAAGGTGCTTCTTTATGTTATCCAGGAGGGCCTCCATTAGTAAGGCATAATCTGGTGTCGGGAGGACCGTACCAGGGAACAAATCAGTGATGATACCCTCAAATAGTGGAACATCCTAGACATTGTAAAACAAAAGAAGAAAAAATTTACACCCATGCCGTGAAAGTGTCCATTAGCTATAGGTTGCATCCAAAAACCCGCCGTCTGTACTGAATGGCAGGTTTTTTCCAGTTGGTTAGCTGCGTGATCAGTCCCATCTTTTCGCACCTTAGTTGAGCTGCCTATTCATCATCTATCATGCAACTCATCACACAGCTAGTAGCCAAATCACTATCAGGCAGACATGGCAAGGTGAGAACAAAACTCCCAAACTCACCAGTCTGTTTGCAGGAGAGATAAAGTTTCAGTAAGTTGAGGTCAAGAAAGCTGAAAAATGCAACCTATGGTTAATGGACTAATTCTCGTCATGCCAAAAACCAAACTGATAAAAAAAAATCCGCACATAATTTCAACGAGTGGAAACTTTACAAAAGTACATGTACCCTGACACTAACATTTATAATGTTATGGCAACAGTTCCAAACTGCCAATTTCCAAAAAGTGTTTGAGTGACATTTTAACCACCAATTTCAGGATTTTATTGTCCACATGAAACAAATCTAGTTTTGTCTTTCATAGTCCTACCCATCATTAAGTATGTATGGTTCTATGATCTCAGGCACTATAATAGAAAGAACACAGCAATCACTGCCTTGGAACTGTTTTACACCCAACATAATCATCCCAAACAGAGATATGAATATTCATGTATTTATGTATTAGATCCTTTGGAGATTCAGTAGGATTTCCTTGGAAAATTTTGGCGGGTCAGAGATTTGTAATACCAATATGAGTTAGTCTTGAAGACAATTTTAAAGCCTTTGATTGGTAGCTGAAAGTCTAATATGGCTGAGGGTTTCCTTCCTTAACAAAACTGGACAGAAAAGGTGAATGAACTGTAACATTTCAACATCGCAAGAGTGTAGGAATCGGAGAGGGCTATAAGAGGGTATTTTCCCCGCCCCCCCACCCACACAAAACAAAGACCAAGAAAGAAGACACATAAAACTGCTGCAGCTTCTGGGAGCTTCACCACCTGGACCCTCAACCTCTTTCCCTGTGGTGTCCTGTGATGCCCTATGGTTCTGCATCCTCTATCAAAAATATCTTGCTACCTCTCTCCAAATACTCATATTACAATGCAAGGATTGTGACAAAAAGTCTTACCTGGGACAAGAACTTGGGCAAGTTCACATCTTTGATGGCTCTTAAGACCAGGACACCCTCGTCCTCCTCTGGGTAGGTTAGTTTTAGGTTACCAGCAGCGGTCAGGACAGATTTTACCGCCCTCATACCGTAGTCATAGTGATGCTGAGAGGAGAGCAACTCAGAACAGAGGCGGTACGTCGCCACGATCTTTCCCGCCAAGCTACGAGCGTCGACAAATCCCATGGAGTACAGACTGATCTCTGCAATGAGAGCGTAGTCTGGAACCATCATGGCAACGGTTCTGAACAAGACCTGAAAGTAGGAGGGGTTAGAGGTACAATGTCATTACATTAACTTAGTTGTGGACCATCATGGCCACGGTTTGTAACAAGACCTGAAAGTAGGAGGGGTTAGAGGTACAATGTCATTACATTAACTTAGTTGTGGACCATCATGGCCACGGTTCTGAACAAGACTTGAAAGTAGGAGGGGTTAGAGGTACAATGTCATTACATTGAATTAGTTGTGGGCCATCATG
The DNA here is from genome assembly GCA_020650975.1 of Apostichopus californicus. Taxonomy (NCBI): domain Eukaryota; kingdom Metazoa; phylum Echinodermata; class Holothuroidea; order Aspidochirotida; family Stichopodidae; genus Apostichopus; species Apostichopus californicus. The sequence continues at coordinate 18,061 of JAIPMN010189543.1, forward strand.
GCCACGGTTCAGGACAAGACCTGAAATTAGGAGGGGTTAGAGGTACAATGTCATTGCATTCACTTAGCTGAGGACCATCATGGCCACGGTTCTGAACAAGACCTGAAAGTAGGAGGGGTTAGAGGTACAATGTCATTATATTGACTCAGTATAAGACCATCATGGCCATGGTTCAGAACAAGACCTAAAAGTTGGAGGGGTTAGAGGTACAATGTCATTACATTAACTTAGTTGAGGACCATCATGGCCACGGTTCAGAACAAGACCTGAAAGTAGGAGGGGTTAGAGGTACACTGTCATTATATTGACTTGGTATAGGACCATCATGGCCACAGTTTGGAAGGATATACGCAAGTAGGAGGATAAGATACTTGATCTGTCATACATCTATTGCAACATTACCTTGAGGTTATCTGGGAGTTCCGATCGGCCGGCGTAGCCAGGGTTCATGGTGATGAACATGGTACAGGTGGGGTTAAGTGTCAACTCTGTCCCCTCAAACATGAATGTCTTAGCATTTGTCTGAATGGCTCGTTGAATGCTGTGGATTTGTTGGGCTACCACGGATAGTACCTCCAGCTCAATGCGGTTAAACTCGTCAAAACAGGCCCAAGCGCCGGCCTGGGCCAGGCCCTTGAAGAACTTGCCCATAGCCTTGAAGTCCAAACCATCAGAACAGTTGAATACGACACACTGTATTTGAAAGAAAATGTAAAGGGAGGGTTATGTTTTAACAAGGGATATGATAAATGTATCAAATGTATGCAAATTAATGACATTATTTAAATGGATTAATTTTGCTTTTAGTAAAATATCTTACTTTTACAAAACAAGATGCTCAGATATCATTATAATGCAATATCCATTACATCCATTGACTTTTTACACATGTAAATTGCATGTATTTGTACCGAAACCAAATCAAGATTTTTAAGTAATTACATGCTAGTCTAGCAGTTGATACTTTTAGAAAGAGTTTTTTCTCTCAGAAAAAAGAGAAATATGTTGTTACGGTGATGAATTTGGACGACACTGCAGCTATATTGTCAAACCAGAACAACCCATCCACACCCCCTCCCCACCCGACGAAACCACTCCCCAAAATGAAGAAAAAAAACTGGATGAAATAAATTATATCCTGTGGCTTTCTATTAATACAGCACCTACATGTATTTTCTTAGTGAAAAACAAACACGAAAAATAGCAATCTTTCACTTTCCTTCTTTGAAACTGATATTAACAAACCTGTTTAGCTACAGCTTTAGCCAAATCTTTGCTGGTTTCTGTCTTTCCTGTACCGGCTGGTCCTTCTGGTGCTCCACCGAGGTTCAGTTTTAATGCTCCCATCAATGTTCTAAAAAAGGTTGATGGTACACAGAGAATGTAAGCATCTTAATTTATGAAATAATTTTTTTTTATTTTTATATCTAAGCTAGTTGAATGAGTCCCTGCTTCTGCCTAGACTATCAGTTTACACATTTTGAAATTGTTTTCAACTCAACACACAATTTCATCAGAAGACTTTCCTGGTCTATTAAAAAGGGAAAACGTAAAACAAAGATAAAAAACCCCTTTCACAGCTGCAAAGTGATAATACGTAACCCTGCAATAAGGCTCTGTGTAATATGGGATCTCTCTCTTTCTCCAGATCACAAATTCAAAAAGGAAAAATTTAGGAACAAAGCTATGTAGGCAAACATTGTTAACATTTCACAACATCATCAACTTGCAAATTTATGATTAACAGCGGGTTTTTTCATACAAAAAGTTCACAAGCCGAACAAAGTTTTGGAAAAGAGAAAAGCAAATACAACTGAGACCACCAAATTGCAACATATAAGGGCAAAAGCGAATACTCAGATAGGCTGCAAAAAATGGCAAAAAATTCCAAAATATTGACACAGGGTTATTGGAAGGAGAGTGTGAGGGGAGGGGAATGGGGAGTGGGTGGACTCACTCCAAGTATCTTGAGAAAGGCAATAACTTATAGAAAGTATGCAACATGAATCTTTATTATTAATTTACTTCTATTTAACAGCTAAGAATTAGAAGAAAAGCTTTTCACTAGTCATTTAGGCTAGAGACAAATTTGCAGCCTTCCCCACATCCAGACACAGCTGGATATGGGTATACAAAGCTATGCACATATATACAAAACATTACTCTGTGTATACACTAACCTTTTTAATATTGTTGTTTACTTATCTTTCATTCCAGGGTGAAAAAAGGCAGAAAAAAAATAAAGGAGCAAAAAAGACTTAAAACTTACTTATTAATGTAAAACAGACAAATATTTAAATGGACAAAAATAATAAAAAAATATATTTTACTCGCACCACTGATACATTTTCCATAATATTCCATATATAAGATAACACCTCTAATTCAAGGTATGTTCAGCAGGGAGTCAAAAAAGCTGGTACCCAATAAGAAAAATAAAGTGGTAAATTTGCTTCACAGTTAAAAGAATGCAACATAGCAGAATTTATACACAAAAGCTTCGCTCTGAAACTTGATTCCTGGAGTTAACATGCTGTACACGTATTTCAAAGTTTTCTTAACGTCTACATGATCCGCAGAACAAGAGTGATGGGGTGGAATGTACACTGATGAAACAGTGGAAATATTTTCTTCCACGGATCACCCCGATCACACGTCCCCTACAATTATCACTTGGATTTAAATCTAATTTTCAATAGAAACAAAAAATCTCTCGGTTTTCCAAAGAAGTGTTAAAAGTGCAGATTTTAAAATTTGAATTTTAGCCTTTAAGACATTTTTAACTTATAATAATTTATCTGGTGTCGCATCACAAAATGCTAAATAATACAAAATGAGTAAATTGCGATACAAGTGCAAAGATGTATCACAGTTTTTGCACAAAAGGAACAAATAGTATTTTATAAGAGAAAAGTTCAGAGCTTTCAAATCTGCCGATACACGAAATTTGAACACTAAATTATTCCATTTAAGGCCTTCATAAATTCAGCTGATTTTTTCCCCTGGTTCATCCTCACCTGTAGCATCTGTCCGTTAAAGGGGTGATGACAAGTCTTCCAGAGTTACCCAAGTACTCGTACCCGTACGGTATTTCTGTGTTGATCATGTGAACGTTCACGATTTCGCCGTCGAAGTAATACCTCAACTGGCTGATCCAGTTGAAGTCATTCGTGCTGGATACCTTCAGGTCGCCAAGAGTTGCGACCACATCCCGAGCTGGGAGAAAAGTAGCGAGATGTTTGAATGTCAGATCCTTGGTATTACATAAATCAATGTATTATTAAAACAGAGATTTAATCACAGCTACAGACAGTTTGGTGTTACATAAGCCCCAAGGGACCAATATGTTGTGCAAGGTTGGCTTTAAAGATAAGTTTTCTCTCAACCTGGACTTTCTTTTATGGTTTTCCGGGCAGCTCTCATTCTGAGCAAATTGCCTTCCTTCCCTTCTCTCAACACAAAATGATAAAAAAGAAAAGAAAAAGAGAAGAAAAACATTTAATCCAAGTTATACACAGTATAAAAAGCTCCCTACCCCCCTCCCCCAATGGTTGTAAAGCCCTGCCCCTCCCATTCCCCTTCCCTACTTGTAACAGACCGTAGCTGTCCTTAAGTTACCTCATCATTCATCAATCAGGACTGAAGAGTTTGATCTGCTATGTTTTTTCAGGTTTTTGCCGAATAACTTTGTCCGTACTCACCGTGTACATCTATGACTGTTAGTGCTCCAAGCGTCACCCGATTTCCTTTATCGAGTTTACCTCGGACGAGATCTACGATATCCTTTAGATTCTTATTGCTGATTTCAAGATATTTCTGTATTAAAGGTAAAAAAAAGAAGGTATATATCAAAAAATTAATATGACTAATCAAAATGTTTTGAAAAATGTTTTCAAAAAGTTTTATAGAGATTATATAAGATTATAGAGACAATTATTCAATGATAACTTTGCTTTTACTACAGAGATATAAAAACTCTGCCAAATTGTGATAAAGTTGTCAGAGAGCAGTTGGAATGAATTTAAAAATGTATTGTGTTTAAAATAGAGTTTTCATTTATACTTTCAAAGTAATACCTCCAAGCTTGCATATGCACTTGAAACTGTTAGTTTTTTGGGCGTAA
>JAIPMN010189560.1:0-18688 GCA_020650975.1 Apostichopus californicus
TGACATAACATTACATTATTCAGTGCAAACTTGTGTAAAACAATGGAAAGAAGTGGGTTTGAGGGCTTTGACCACTTTAGTAGTTTTGATATGAATGTTATGACAATGTTGTTTTTGACCTTTAAACCTCTGGAGCCAACGTGAAGGAGGGGCAATATACCATGCCCAGAAACTTACCATGAAGTATAGTACTCTTTACTCCTAGGGCATGGAGTATTATTCTGCAAGTGATACTTTTAATTGTTATTGCGTCATGCTTAAAGTGCGGTGTGGGATAAATGTGTTCAACAGGGCCGTAATCATAAGACGGTGGGATGGGGCACTCCCCATAGTCCCCCACCCCCACCCCGCCAAAAAATGAAAGAAAGAAACAGAAATCGATCTCTAGCTAAGGAAACAGAAAGACAAAATAAGTTCTAAAATGTTGTAAGATTAAAAGAAAACCGTGTATTTTCAGGGAGAAAATATAACAATGAGGACTGTGATACAAACAAATGCACCCTGACATCCTCAGGCAGCCAGTTCTGATAGTGAAGGAGCCTTGGCGTTACATGTAGAGTGGAGCCAATGACTCATTCACTTACAGCACACTGTGCGCACAGAACACTGGGTCCACTCGTTTATGGATATCACAGATAGAGGTAGGCCTATAACACAGTAAGAGTGCCACTCCGTACTTTATTCCATTATTGCGAACTTTGCAAATCTGAATATATAGAAAGTTGTAAAAGGCTTGGTGTGGGGAGAATATGAGTCGGGTCAGCCAGTTGGCTAATTTTCTAATGCTAATACCACTCCACACTGTCCTCAATGTCATGCTTCGAAGCACTCATAGTGACAGTACAAACAGTTCCTAACCTTTATCTGATTCAAATGCTAATACCACTCCGCACTGTCCTCTCATATCATGCTTTAAAGCACTCATACTGACAGTATCTGATAGAAACATGATGTTCATACTGGTTATACTGTCAGTACGTGCTTTGAAGCAGGACATGCAAGTACAGTACAGAGAGATTTGTCCCAACTGCGTGTTCTGTTATAAATTCCGCTGACTATTCATAACCACTGCCCTCTTCTTTTGATCGTTTTTAGTTGCATCATTATGTACATACATGGCGCCACCGTATAAAAGTGACGAGATATAAAAACAAATTGCCTGTTTGTGTATTTTGTTCATGGCAGCCTTACACAATGAAACAGTGTTACACTGGGTAAGCCTAAACAATCACAACGGTATTACCTGACCGCTCCTGTAACACGAACGATAACAATTAAATTCAGTGCCAAGTGAACAGAAGACGTATATATGATGAAATGATATTAATTGCGGCAGTTGAACTTAATAACTAATGTCATGCATTGTGCAAAGGAGTGAACTAGTCGAACCTATGATATAAAGATAGTAACCTATATTTTGTATTGATATCTAAGTATTTATTTTCTTCAGGATTATTGCCGATAATCCATCAAAAAGACTAATGTTGTGGTTCCATTGACGATTTCGTATATAACTGCTTAACTCGTATAGAAAGGAGTTAAGTTCTTTTAACTTCTAACATAAATATGTAATAGACAGTAATGAGACTAATTGCTGAGATCAAGGAGAACAAACTAGGCATGTTATTCGTTGACAATGGAACAAGTTAACAACAACGTTACAGTATATAATAACAAGAAATGCAGAAAATTACCAGCTATTTGACTAAGTAAATGAATAACGAAAAACTGACTATGAAATTGTTGACAATGGTATAAAGAGCAAAGAAGTTTGTATCTAGAACGGGATTTGAACCAGTCACCTCTGGATTACAACCCCGGCGTTTTACCCACTGAGCTTTCCAGTCCTTGGTTGATGATAGCGGTCCTTATACAGCCGTTTCTTATCTTGGGGTGAGGGGGGGGGGGGTGGGTGCCAGTCAGAAGCCACAGTACCTCGCATACTGTTTAACTATAGGAAACTCGACCCAGATTCATTGAATTCAAACCACGGAAGATATTACAAGAGAAATGCGTTTTCTTTTCATTTGTTTTTATCCAGTTTATTTCAATTTCATGCATTTTTACAAATATGATCAACGTAACGAAATCAACCACTTAATCTTCAATGCATTAAAAAGGTCAACACAGTTGATAAATGCATTTCTCTGTTCTTTGGTTTCTCCTGTTTATAGAAATGCTACTTCTCCGCTTGAAAAGCAAACTAGGTTAAGCAACAATTCCTCAATTGTGAGTCATTCGTTCTTTACTTTACAAACATTAACTATATCCTTTCATTGTTATTAAAAGAAAATTGCACGGGTGATTGTGGAATTCCCATAACCCTAAAATAGATCTCTCTTAGAGAATAATTTTGTATTTTTTTTTTATAGAAGAATCTACTTTCTGCGTTCAGAACAAAATCCGCAGTAAACTATACAGCCCAGAATAAATTCTCTAGCGTCTCCGCTTCAATACAACACAACGTTCAATGCGAGAAAATCCGTGTTCCTCATTAAAAAACCAAGCAGCTTGTTTGTTGGTAAAATTCTGTGAAGGATTCTGTGAAGAAATTCGTTGTATTCGTATTATTATATATGTAAATGAGTAACGGGAAACTAATGGCAAGCCAAACTATCTCACATTAAAGAATTTGAAAATGGAATAAAACTTTCCAAAAGAATAGCTGCAGTCATTCAAAAGAGAATTTGGCAAATTAAGAAATAGATGCTTGTTTCTCCTTACATTATAGAAGGTAGTCTATCCTTACATCAGTCCAAGGTAAACAAATGTTGCACAGATGAAGATGTCTTCGGGAAAGGTTACGTCACACTGAAAACACACAGTAATGCCATTTTTTTTAGATAAAGAATGGAAGTTGATTAACACCCTGAAAGACACATGTAAACCATTAACTTAAATGCATGATTTGTGAATTTGTTGAAGTGAAACCTTTTGTATTGGCTTCGCAATTGATATGCTAATAATGCTTCTGACTGTTATTAACCATTAAATTGCAACCTTACATGTTTGTCATGCACATGAACGTAGGAAGATTTTCTGAGATGAGGGGGGGGGGGGGCGTAACCAGTCGGATCCATCGAAAATGACGTCACATGGGGAGAAGAATGACGTCATACTACAACACATTCGTCGCTGTTATCAATACCCAGATATCCATAATATGGTCAAATCAGTTCCATTTATTCTAGTGACCGTTATCAAGAGCCTCTGTCACATCAACAGTATTTCGTGAGACATCGGACGATATTGCCAGTACTGAGCATTCCGACTTGCCTTTTTCTTCTTACAGGTGGAGTGATTTTCGTGATGGTTATATTTTCCATTAGAGGCCTGAAAAGTGTGTGTTTGGGGTGTATATATATTATGTTACGTCCCATCAGCTCATGTTGTGTGTGTGTGGGGGGGGGGTGGGGGTATGTGCTCGTCCCCCACGGGTTCTATACGCTTGTGGTCATGCAAGTTGAACGCTGTCTTTCCAATAACAAACCAATGTTTCACAGTTATTTCAAAACGAATTTCCTAAACTACGTAACAGCAAGAATTGTTTCATAGACTTTTCTTCGCTCTTGAACCATTAATTCAACCCAAATGCGTATGGTATCTGTTGATAAATAGAGAACATTTTGTTTCTCAAAACAGAGAAAGTTTCCTTTGTAGATCATTGATTATGTAGCAAGCATTACCTTTGACTGAAGATGTTTCTTGCAAAATGTAAGACTCTATGTAAGACTACTACTACTACTACTACTACTACTACTACTACTACTACTACTACTACTACTACTACTACTACTACTACTACTACTACTACAACTACTACTACTACTACTACTACTACTATTACTACTACTATTACTACTACTAATACTACTACTACTACTACTACTAATACTACTACTACTACTACTCATAACATAATCTAAAATAGACTTTACTACCGTATAGTGACAGTACTTTTTTCCCCCTCCATTTATTGATAACTTGAGTCATATGAACAAACTTCATACTTTCATACTAGATGCTTCTAATTATATAAACGTCATAACCCAATAACAGTTGTTCAAAGAAAAACAGCATAATGGATCGAACGAGATTAATGGAAAAGAGAATCGCATGTCCCGAAGGCTTGTTTAAGCTGCATGAAATTAACTTGTTGCAATGTGTTTCATGAACTAGGGAGTATGATGCGATGTGGCAATTTTTTACTATACTCCCAGCCTCAGATCACTCGTCTCGGAAGAAAACGCGATCAGAATGTCTCTTAAATGTTTTATTTTCAATTGATCTTCGGTAAATAAAAAGTATTTGTAACTGCTTTGAACGTATTCAATGAATGAACTTGAACCCTTAACTTTACTTGCTTTTGTGATTTAGTTTTCAAAATGATCTTTAGAAGAGTGGTAGCATACAAAGTACGTGGGACAACGTAAGGTGTAACACTACCCGTTAAACGTTTGCAACGAACAGACTGTATAATGTGTAATCAGTAACAAGGAATCCGTAGGACCTCTTGCGAGGTCGAACAGGGGTAAACTCCTTTTAGTGGAATCCGTTGTCACAACTGTTAACGTGTTACTATTATTGGCTACTGAACCGTACCATGCTTAAACAATCATCGGAATTCATAGACATACGTAGCACTGATACAATGAAAGAAACCAAGACAAAGGAGAAGGGTTCGCTCAAAATCGTGTTGCTAATGATAAACAACAGCATATTTCTGCTTAGGGCAAGGTGGTGCATATCACGTGTAAGCAGTGTATATAAACATTGCGTCTTTTGTACACTGTAACCTTGCTACACGCTCAAGTACAAATATATTGTAAGGATTGTTCCAATAGTTTATAGTTATGGGAAACGACAAACACACATTTAGGTTGCCACTAATGCATGCGGTGAAGCATATATTAACTTATTTTACCAGCCCACTGTGTGTTCACTCACCAGTTGAAAAAAATCCTCCACTGACTAATCCCCTAAATGAATAATTCGGATATATTAACCCCACTTGATTAGTGGGGCTACTGACGAGGGAACGACCCACCTTCTGGACAAATTACTTATGCATTTCCGCGCCATCGGCGCCCAACTCACAAAAAAAAAAACTACCACCAACTACACCGTAGCCTGCCAAGGGCAGCCGGTCTAGTCAGCTCTGTCTGGCCAGATCCGGTGCCTTGGTCTGGTCATTCAAGACCACCCAAACACCCCATCGTGTAGGGAGGATGGGCGGGATCCAGAAGGTAAGTCGTTCCCTCGTAAGTAGCCCCACTAATCAAGTTGGGATAACTTACATCGGGAACTCCTTACCTTCTGGACAAACTACTTATGCAGCTTCCCACCGAAACTGGTGGTGGGCGCCGGAAACTCACCCAAACGAACCGGACGTGAAACACCGCCAGATCAACTGGAACCTCCCAAACGACCGCAGTCAACCTGCCACACAGTCAACGGCGTGCACCGGGGGTCTGGATCCGAGCGGACGGAACAAACCCCACGGATAAACCATCGAGTAGGCAAAAGACATACGTGCCTCCTGGCGCAGGACGTCCCGTAAATAAGAGGAGATAACGGTGTTAGGTGACTTCCAGGCAGCTGCCTGTAGGATCTCCTCAAGCAGAACGCCCTCGTAGAGCGCCAGAGACGTAGACATCGTGCGCACGCGGACGGGGCAAAGGAGCCCCCGGCACTGACCTCGTGATAATCTCGGTGATCCAGCGTGAGATCGAATCTTTGGAAGCGCGAGAATAAGGCCTGCGCGAAATTACAAAGAAAGATGTACATGAACCCCGTTGCTGCCGCGAGAAGGAAGGCTGTCTTCATAGATGACTTCAACAAAGGACAAGAAGACATAGGCTCAAAGGGAGGCGAAGCCAGGAGGTCGAGAACCACCTTCATGAAGGGACCAGGGACCTAAGCCGTGGCTGCTTCAAAGCCATGGCACGGACCAGGAGGTCCAGTGATCGAAAGTAAGAAACCGTACCACCCCCAGGAAACCCCTCATGTATCACACCAATAGCACTTCGATAGCCCTGACGGTATTGACCTGCTTCCCCTCCTCAAACACGGCGGTTAAGAGTCTGCCACATCCCCGACAGCCGCCGTAGTCGGAGAAACCTGGCGATCGGCACACCATTGTAGGTACACTCGGAGTCTCTAATCGTACAAGCGAAAGGTGGAATGTCTCCTGCCATGGGACACCAGCGAGGCAGCCTCCTTCGAAAGGCCCTCCTTTCGGAGGGAACGCCAGATAACTTCCACGCAACCAGGTGAAGAGACTATGTGTGATCGTGGACCTTGTTCTTGCCCGGAAGAGTCAGGAGAAACGGAGTGGCAGGGAGGATTCTCTGGATCTCTGACAGAAGGCCCAACAGCAAGCGGAACCACAGTTGAGAGGGCCAGAAAGGCGCGATCAGAATTACACGACAGCCGGGCACCCGAGCCTTCTCCAGCGTCTTCCCCACCAGAGCATACGGGAAAAAGATGTACCCGTGAAGATTGGTCCAGTCGAGGACAAGCGCGTCCACAGCCCACGCCCGGGGCTTGGGACACGAGCCACAAAGCGGGGCAACTGGAAATTGAGGGCGGACGTAAATAGGTCTACCTTGGGGACGCTGAAGACCGCGAAGACAGCAGAGACGACCCTCGTGTCGAGAGACCACTCTGTAGGCGCCTCAGACAGTCGTGACAGAGCGTCCGCCATTAAGTTGCGATACCCCGGAAGGTGAACTGCCCTCAGCGAGACCTGATGGATCCTGCACCTGCACCATCGTCCCGCCTTGGCGGTTGATGTAGGAAACCGCCGAGGTGTTGTCGCATCGGACAAGCACCAGGCGTCCGCACACTCTGTGCTGCAGCAGCTCCACGACGTTTATGTGGGTCCCCATTACCTCTTCTTCCCACACATGGGCCAGGGACACGTTTTGCGCATGTATTCCACACCCACGTTGGTTCGCGTCTGTCGTGAGCGTGAAAAAGGGGGAATCGGTCGGAAACGTCACGCCTTTGAACAGGTTGGCTCCGTCACACCACCAATGAAAGATCTGGTCCAAGTGCGGAGCCGGAGGTACTAGGACTGTTAGGTCCCGTGACGACGGGCGGAAAAAGGCGAGTAGGTGGAACTGGAGAGGCCGCATGTATAAGCGGCAATGAGGGACCAGGTCCACCATGCTCGTCAGGTAGCCCAACAGGACCAGCCACGCACGGGCAGGTACTGCTCGGGTCGGCGTAGGATGGACATACCTCTTGCCCGCACCCTCTCCCGGTTGGAAGGCCCGAGCCCGGTTAAGATCTATATCCGCCCCCAGATAAGTCACTTGCCGTGATGGGACCAACGAAATCTTTTCTTTGTTGATCAACCATCCTAATGATGACGTCACGTCCAAGACCCTCCGGATGTCTGAAACAAGGTCTTCCCGTGACTCCGCCACAATCAACCAATCGTCTAGATAGACAAAAATCTGGACTCCCAGTCGTGTGGTGTAGCTCCGTGGAGCCGTGGACAGGCCGAAATAAAGGGCCGTAAATCGGTAAGAAGCCCCGTTGTAACCCCAAAACTCACTGGTTTGGGTATTTACGAACGACGATACTTACCTGTCTCCTACAACACTAACGCACATTTCCTAGTCTACCTAGAAGCCACTGGTATAATTTTAGCACTGCGCCCCCGGTGACCTCTCCCACAGGTCACCGCACTCTCTCTTCCTTCCGGATTTGCCCAAAACCGCTGTGGCCGTGAAACCGCAGCGGGGAGGCACGTGTCGGGTGGAGACCCCACCCGAAAGGGAGTGCGAAATCCACGCCGAAGTGTCCGTAGCCTGCTCAAGGGATGAACGTTAATGTGAATCAAAGCAATAATACGAGGCACAAGGCACTCACCTGGAAGGTTAGGTTGAGAGCGTAGATGGCGTGGTTCGTTCGGTGTCCGGACTGGATGGATATGTCCTTGGTGGATATGTCCGGATGAGTATGTCCGGATGGATATGTCCGGATGAGCATGTCAGAGTGGATATGTCCGGTTGAATATGTCCGGGTGGATATGTCCGGGTGGACGTGTCCGGTATATCCGGGCCTATCCAGCTGTGATGGTAAATACTATTGTTAATGTATGTAAGTATGATCTACCAGTATCAATTGACCAGCTTGATCGATTTAATGTTGGCGTTGTGTCAGGCTCGCGGGTCCCGTACGTGGCGGAGGGAGGCGGGTGAGACAGATAAGTATCGTTGTTCGTAAATACCCAAACCAGTGAGTTTTGTGGTATTTACTTCACTCCTCTCTTACCTGTCTCCTACAACACTACTACTACCCGCAGGAACGCCCAACACCGCACGGCCAAACGTCGATTCTGAAGCGACCGTGTCCGTTAGGTATGACGCGACGAACGTCGAGGTGGTTTTCCACGAGGCGGCCCGGAGGATATCATCCACCGGGACCCCTTGGAACATGGCCTTCGACGCCGCCTGGCCCCGAATGTCGTGGGCCCTGACCGGTTGGTCTGACTCCGCATGAAGGCGGATTGCCTGCACCAGCCATCTGTTGATTGTGTCTTTGGAGGCAGCCGAGTGAGGGCTCGTGGGTAGTATGAAGAGGGCATGCGATGATCTCAGGTCTTTTGTCCTATGTAAATACCATTCGAGTGCCCTCACCGGGCACCACAGCTTGTCCTCCGCAGTGTCGGAGGCCAGGGACAGCTTCGGGAGGAAAATGTCTCCTGGTATGAAGGCGAGCGTCTGGTTCTTAGCAAGGAACCTGGGGTCCGGAACCAGACGCACGCATTGGCTGTCAAAACGGATGTGTCCTTCCGCTGTGGACAATGCGTGCAGGCAACTCCTCCTCCTGGCAGAGGCAGTGGCCACCAAGAATAGTGTCTTGATGGTGTGGTCTTTGAGGAGGGATGAGCCCATTGGTTCGAAAGGTGGGCGGGCTAGGTGATGGAGCACGCCGTTGATACTCCAAGCTGGTGGGAGTTAACGACGCATGGGCCTGCGGTTGGCCATACCCTTGAGAAGGGCCGATAGCCGAGGGCAGGTGCCTACCGATTATCCATCTGAGAATCCCGAGTGGATCGCCGCGATAGCCGATCTGTAATTTCGAATGGTGTTCGGTTGTTTACCCTCCTCGAAGAGAAACATGAAAAAGTCCGCTAGTTGTGCCGGAGAGTTAGTATCCGGACAGATCTGTAAACGGGAACACCATTCGAAGAATCTTGCCAGTCGGGAATCGTAAGTGTGGACGGTGCTTGGCCGTCTGGCTGACGCTGCCATGGCGGCAGAGTCTGGAGAAAAGCCGCTCGCTCTGAACCGAGCCCGGACAACGGCCGCGCATTCAGGTTCAGGGACCGTAGGTGAGGTAGACTGACTGGGGCCCGCCCCAAGCTCACTAAGTGGGGTGAGTCTGGTAGACTGCGTGGGGTTCCTGCTAGAAGATCTAGCAGAATTGGGAACAACGGTCTTCTCGGCCAGTAGGGCCTGATTAGTAGTAGTCTTGTCCGGGATAGGTTCAGTTTGAGCAGCACTTTGTGTATGAGGCAGAGGGGTGGGGGGGGGGGGAGGCATACGCCTCCATCCCCTTCCAGCTGATCGAGAACGCGTCCGACGCCCACGCTCTGGGGTGGAAGGTCCGTGTGCAAAACACTGGAAGATTGGCGTTGGTCGCCGAAGCGAATAAGTCGATGTTCGGTGTCCCGAACAGGCGGAACAAGTTCCGGCAGGTGACTTCCTGTAGGGACCACTCCTTTGGGATCTGGGCCCCCCTGGACAGGGCGTCTGCCGTTACGTTCCCCCCTGCAGTGTGCGAGGCTCTTAGAGAGATGTCGTTGCCTCGGCACCAGAGCAGAAGGTCCCACGTCGCGGCACACAGTGATCGGGACTTCGTACCCCCCTGTCTGTTGACGTAGGCCACTACCGTCGTATTGTCGCAGAAGGCCGTGACGGCGTGGGCCCGAAGGTGACACTCGAAGAAGTGGAGGGCTCTGGATAGTGCCTCCATCTCGAGCGCGTTGATGTGGGCCTGTCGCCAGGCCGGTTCCCACTCCCCTGAAATTGTCAGGTCGTCCAGACACGCTCCCCAGCCCTGCACGGAAGCGTCTGAGGAGATAGAGATTAGGGACTTTTGCTCTCGGAAGAGGCGTCCCTGGACCCAGTTCTCCTTTGCGAGCCACCAAGAAAGGTGGGCCGTGTTGAACCCGTTCAAGGGTACTCGCGTGTCGAGTACGTCCTGCTCCGGATCGTAGTGCCCGAGTAGGTGAAACTGGAGAGGACGCATTCTGAGGCGGCAGAATGGTACCACGTCCACAAGGCTGGCCATGAGGCCGAGGGCTCTCATCCAACGCCTGGCCGGGGAAGACCGCCTGTTGAGGAGGCGGCGGACTGTTTGTTGGGTGTTGGTGACCCGCTCTGAGGACGGTCTCACCCAACCGGTGTGGAAGTCTAAAATCGCGCCCAGGAACTGAATGGTTTTCGGTCGGGATGAGCTGTGATTTCTCCCTGTTGATAACCGGTGTAGGTCTGCGACCACCGCGCCCGCTATTCGTGTGAAGACTCGCGGTGAGGTGGAGAGGCCGAAGGGTAGTGACACGAACTTGTAGTATCTTCCTTTGTAAGAAAACGCTAGGAATTTTTTGTGACGCGATTTCGACGGGAATGCGTAGGTATGCGTCGTTGAGGTCGACGGATGCCGCCCACATGCCCATCGCGAGGTTCGGTAGAACTATCGCGAGTGTCTCTATGCGGAAGTGAGTCGGCCGGACGAAGCCCTTGTTCAACGGTTTTAAGTTGAGAGTTGGTCGCCATGACCCGTCCTTTTTTGGCTTTAGGAAGAAGCACGGGCGGAAGAGTGGTCCCTCCCTTTCCGTCGCCTCCACTATTGCCCTCTTTGTCAATAGCGTACGGAGCTCGCTTTCGAGCCCGGGTCGGTTGGTACTGGGGTGTCCTTTCCGCCTCCCCCCTCCGGGGGAGTTCGAGAGAACTCGATGGGGTATCCCCTCGTAATCACCCCCAGGACCCACGGTCCCACGGAGCAACGGAGCCTCCCCCTACCACCGGGTACGATGTAACCGTGGTAGGGTGGGCACCCCTAGGGCCTTGGGGCCCCGAACGACGACCTAGATGGTTGGTCGTCCCAACGCGGTCGCGGTCTCTCGTTACGCGAGAGTCGGCCGTACCTCTGCCCCCGAGGAGAGCGTCTCAGTGACCTGTCTGGCCTCCCGCCCCTGTAGGATTTGGCGGCGTTGCCGCTGCCCCGCTTCCAGTAAGCGGGTCGTTGCTTCCTACCCCTTGGGGGTCTAGATTGATCTGGGCGTCGGTAAGGGCGTGATTGTCTATCACCCCTGCAAGTATCTGGGCGGGAGAAGCCCGACTTTGTCAGTGTCTCTCGTCGGTCTAGCTCTTGTCTGACCGTTTCACTGAACTGGCCATTGAAAAGATCCTCTCCCAGGATGAGGAGGGTCGCCAGTCTTTCTTTCGCTTCCCCCGCTGGCCAGTTTACTGCTGCTAGTACGTTGCGTCGGCGGGATTCGACCGAGCGGATCGCGATCCTCGCGAACTGGTCGTAGACCAGTCTGGCTAACGGACCCAGAAGCCACAGTAACTGTGCGGCTTCGCGGTCTGGGATTTGGTCTAGGTCTTCTGGCAGCTGCTGGTGTTGTCGCATGAGGACTTCCGCTGCCAGAAGGAAGGTTGGCCCGAATTTCATCCCAACTCGGGATGACTGGTCGAGCTCGAAAAGTGTAGTTTTGAGTCGTTTACGATGTGGGTCTTTGAAGTTCCCACCCGTCAAACCTTGTTCCGTCAGAAGGCGGTCCGTCGCGTCCCTAGGGATCGAAGGAGGGCAGAAGAGATTCTTCCAAGTCTCCTCCGGCACACGGAGTGCTCTATCCTGCTTTGCAGGGAAGGCTGTCCACCTCAGTTGTTTCTGTAGGACCTCCACTCGCTCGAAACAGAGTGGGTCCACAGGAATGAAGGTGGAATCGTCCTCTGGCGTTTCGTTAGTGAACGCAGTTTTGACGATTACTTTGGGACCGAGGGTCCCGCTGAGGAGTCCTCGAACCCCAACCGTTGTTTGAAAATTTCCGCGGCTTCCGGGATGAGGTCGGGTGGTAGGGTAATACCCCGCGGTTCCACCTCCGATTCCGATTCCGTTTCGGGGAACCGATTGCCCTCGAATACTTCGAGGCGGTCTCCGGGTCCGGAACGATAGAGGAGAGGTTCATCGGGACCCATGGAGGCACGGTGCCTAATTGGACGGGGTATTCCCGTGTTGCCGGCGGGATGTCGGCTATTGATCCCACCCGTTCTGGGACCGACTGTACCGTCGCAGAGGTCAGGTGTTGGACCAGCGGCGATAGTACCGATGTGAGCTGCGAGAGCAGCCACGCACAATCGGCGGAGGGAGGTCCTGTGGGCGGGGGCGGTGCCTCCGCAGACCTACGACGTTTCTTTTCCGCATGTAGCGGTCGGGGGTTTCTCCTAAGGCCTGTGTCCGAGTCCGGCGTGTGTCTGGTCTTGAGGGTCGGAGGGCACAACAGAGGCTCCCGCAGTGGGAGCGGCCCTACCCTTAGCAACCGAACTGGCTTTCGGTGCCTTCCCTTTGGCTCTGTTATAGATCTTAGACTTGACCTTAGCCTTAGGGTTCGAGCTATTCCCCGTTCTCGAAGCTGTCTCCGGGTCGGTTGTCCGCGGGGTTCGTGTTGTGTCATCCGGAGGTTTGTCTGCGGAGCAGCCTGGTCTGGCGCCGGAGTCGGCGACGTGGATGGAAGGTTGTCCAGGTGGAGCTGAAGCCGTTGACGTTTAGCTTCCAGCCAGGCTTCTGTCTCTTTCCAATTAGCCTGCGTAAAAGTTTCGCATATGGAACATGGTTCCCGACGAGTGCAGGACCTGCAGTGCGGGCAAAGTGCGTGCTGGTCCCAGGCGCGCCCGGGCGAAATAGTGAGCACGTTGCACACTTTATGGTGACTCTCCCGTCCTTAGACATCCTGATTCCTAAGGGAGGAGAATAAGTCGGGAGAAAGTAACAGAAAATCCGCGGCTCGAAACAACACGGCCTACACAGGAAACTGAAAAAACAGAACTAAGCATGTACGTGAAGGCCTAAACTCCACAGGAGGAGCTCCCGGGTGGCCGTAAAAGCCCCCAAAAAACTTCCCGTGGAACCCCAAGGCTAATGGGAACAGGGGAGAGAGAACCTAAACAAGTAGTAATCTGAAAACAATTACGTGAACAGGTCTTAACGGTACAACACGTAGGTGAAGTGTATAGTGTCTCGCACAACTAATACACGTGTGAGGTACCGTAATGCGAAAACGAGGCGAGATCCTAATTGCTTAAAGAGGCAGTAAAACTGCCGAAAACATAAAAATATTTAGCAGAAACTTAAAGAATCCTGTCGTAAACTCTATTAAGAACCTTCGTCGGTCGTAAGTAGCAGAATTCCAGCAAGAAAACTCAGTTTGGCGTAAGTGAAAACAAAGCTCGTAAAAACACGCGTTTTCCTTCGGAATGGTAAATTCGGAAGGAAGAGAGAGTGCGCGGTGACCTGTGGGAGAGGTCACCGGGGCGCAGTGCTAAAATTATACCAGTAGCGTCTAGGTAGACTAGGAAATTTGCGTATGTGTTGTAGGAAACAGGTAAGAGAGGAGTGAAGTAAATACGGAAGATCAAGAAGGGGCTGTGATCCACGAAGATTTGGACAAGAAGATAAGCGTCCTGAAGATCGACTGAACAGGCCCGCAGGCGGGAGACAACCTGTTCAGAATCAAGGGGAGCCTCTCCATCCGAAACCGCGGGGGCTGATGAAGTGGTTCAGCGGCCGTAGATTGAGAATGGGTCTCCAACGGCCGTCCTTCTTTGGAGTGAGGAAGAAAGTCGCTGAGAACAGGGGTAGAGTCTCGCTCGGCATAGGGACACTGGCGTCTTTCCGAAGGAGGACATGAACCTTGTCGTGCAGGGCCTTGGCTCTGGTCGGATCTGAAGGAATCGGAGTGACCCGGAAAGGAGCCAGAGGCGGTGATCGGGAGGTGAACTCCAGACGGCACCCCTCCTGGATCGTTGAGAAAATCCATCGGTCCATTGTGACCCTGTTCCATTTGCCGGCAAACGTCCAGATCCTCCCCTACCAAGGGGGCCGGCACAACGGGGGCCCGGCAAGCAGTCATTTGCAAAAGGGATTACCCCCCACCCCCGACCTCTGCCGGTACTAGGAGGGGTTGAGTTTTTACATTACGTCCACCAGACTGAGCCGAGCCCAGCGGTGTATCACTTGGTCGTGGGCGACGAGCGCCCCTACGGCGGTTAGAAAAGGCCAAACGAGGGCCCCGACCGCTAGTAGCAGTATTTCGCGGAAAGTAAGGCAAGGGAGGAAGTTTCCGTGGTCTTACGGAGGTTATCCCTCCTCACTACGTCCTGCTCGACGACCTGTTGAAACGAGTCTACGTAGAGGTCCGATCCGAAAAGGGGCGTCCATAAGAGCACCAGAGGCAATGTCCGATAACTCCAACAGCGGGATGACGTTACGCCGACGCAGAGAAACCGAACGAGGCGCCACACGAGAAAACTGATCAGTCGAACAGCGCACAAGCTAGACCATAGAGAGATCTCGGGGTGGGTGTGCTCGCAAGAGCCAATACGAGATAAGGAGCTAAAGTGCCGAAATCTTAAGGCCAAACCGGGCCGCACGATCGAAGCTCCTGGGGTCCTCCTCGGATTGGTGTGCCAACGAGGGACCTAAAAGAAGCCGGAGCAGCGCCCTCCCTCGGATTAGAAATGCGAGCATATCCCTGTAGAACCAGGTGATTCATCGCCTCCTGGGGAACCGGAGGGGAGCAAATAAGGGTGTCGTATTGGTGTTGGCTCACTCGTACCAGCCTGTCGAGGTCACGTGGATACGCAGACCAGGCTCCATCCGCCAAGCGGGTAAACCGATCCCAAACGTCTACGTGTATGGAAGGGGAGGCTTACAATGTGTCTCATCCCCCGGCGCCTGACGGATGGATCTCAATTTCCGGCTCCCGAACCGGAGGAGCAACGGGATCACTAGTAAGGCCCCAATGGGGCGGAGTCGATTCAAGCGGCGGACGTGATACTAACTGCAAACGAGCAGAGTCCACCTGATGGCCCTGACGAAGGGAATCGGCCGACTCTTTCAAGGCCGTGAGAAGAAAAACCACCGAGTGGTCCTCCGGCCGCAACGTAGAGTGGTGACGGGAGGAGCGTTTCCGTCTACGACGGAACTCCCGTTCGTCAGAAGAGGATTTAGAAGAGGAGGAGGACGCGCGCTTCCGTTTTCTGGTCGTTTTCTTCCTTCTAGCGGGGCACCGAACCCTAGATTCGGTAGGTGTCTGGAAAGGATACGGGCCTCTGATAGCGAATGGGTTTCCACCCCACCGGGCTTCGAAGTGCGACGGCCCCGGTAACGGCAAAGGCTGACGGTGGATCCATTGGTTTCCTCCCAAGCCGGTCCGGTCTAGTGGGGCCCCGAGCCCTGCACTAACACAGCCCCTTGTGAAGAAGGACATGGGCCCAAAAGAGGGGCCTCCGTGATATCGGGTCAGCCAGCGTGGTCGTCGTCGTCGGAGTCTCTCTACTAGACGCTCCCGTCGCTAGCATCAGCGAGGGTGCTACCGGTAGAGGCGGGGGAGGAGGTGGAGGAGGCGAAGAACTATCGAATCCATACATTCCATTGGCAATTAGAACACCTGTATGGACACCACGATCTGAAAGAACAAAAATAACACACGTTATTAGAAAACGGTCAGTGTCAAATTACTTTAATAACGTGAGGAAAAAGTCCAAAAACAAGGACTCTCAGCGGAGGAGCTTCCTTACCTCGGAGACCACTACCTGAGTGGGTGCAGCAGCCCAGAACGAATAATTCAACAACCATACTCCTACGAGCTTCCCTTCAGAAGTTATGGGCCAAAAACCACCGATAAAACTGCCGACGGATTAAACTCGGGTCCCCTTCCTAGACCGAGGGGAGAAGCCAAGATACTCCAGAGACTTCCTAGCTTGAGGGCCACCCTAGGGTAACTACTGAACTAAACCGAAACCCGAAAGGTCCAAGGAAGAGGAAGAGACGGGCCCAAACGTTGGAGTCACGACCTCCGAAGTCGGTAGAAAGAAAGCCTCCCAGCTCCACCGTAGAAGAGCGTGACCCTTCGATACTGTGTCTGTGAATAGAACAGAAGCAGGCCCAGAGGCCGAATGAGAAAACAAATTTTTCATCGGTACCTTCCCCATATATGTGTAACGAAAACAATGAGGAAAGGGGGTATCCGAAAATTCCCCAAGGCTTCCGTAGTAAAAAAGGAGCTACGTGACCAAAGTACATAGACAGAGCTCTGGAGCGCGCGAACTTTGGTCACGTGACCCAGAGCCCCAGTGCCAAAACACAGTACTACCGTGCTAACAAACAGCTAAAGGCTAATGCACCCATGTACCAGTACATATGAACCAGAGCTTATACACAATATGTAGCAAAAACCGCGGACCGAAGGGTCCGACGAGGGAGCCTAGGAAAACAACAAGCCAGACCCGAGGCCTAAAAAGGACCGGAACGGAACCGCTAAAGTTCCGCGGAGGCCCCAAAGAGGCTCGAAGAGCCCACCTATCCCCTAGCAGGAGCCAACCAAAGCACACCTCGTACCCGAGGTAAGGCTGACAAACCCCCACACAAAACATCCTTGGAGGGAACTCGTCGAAGCTAGCTACGCTACGGCCGAACACGAAAGGAAGGAAAAAACCTTCCTCGACGTACCCGGGGTGGAAAAAGGGGTCCCAAAAGAACTAAACAGGAGCGAACTCACCAAAACGGGATATAAAAAGGCTTCAAGTGAGCTGAGCGGATGCGAAACAAGCATCAAAACCTTCGATGTAGACTTGCAACTTAACAATGCAAGTCACAGGACAAGAATGACAAGACCAAGGCACCGGATCTGGCCAGACAGAGCTGGATAAACCGGCTGCCCTTGGCAGGCTACGGTATAGTTGGTGGTAGTTTTTGGGTGAGTTGAGCGCCGATGGTGCGGGAAAATGCATAAGTAATTTATCCAGAAGGTAAGGAGTTGCTGATGTAAGTTACAACCTCATGTAAAAACTTATAATTGTTTCATGCTTTGACCTAAAATATTGTACCTTCACATTATATTAATGCCCCCCCCCCCCCTTAACTCAAGTATTATTAACAGAAGAAGCTACATGCATGGGAATATTCATATGACAATTTAATTGATGATGGGATACTTGAATAAGCACTCTCCACGCCTATAGTTACATGTACATACCTTCAATGATATTTCAGGTCAGACGGCGAAGCAATCTATAATACAGAATACTAAACAAATGGAACTGATAAATCATCGTGTTCAGTCAACAATATCAGTTAGTAAAAGCTGTCTTTCTCCTGTTTTTACCACATTTCTACAGACATTAACTACTTTCTAAGTGTTAACCATATATTTACAGTATCCCGTTAGCTAGGACATAACCAATTTCTTTAAAAATGTAGCTAAAATTTCACAGTTCTGACACCTATTTGGTTAATAACCGATATAGCATCAGAAGGCACGTTGCTTGTCAAGCGCATTCATAGTGCAACAAACATGGTGATAGTATCGTATACTGCTAAACAACTGTTGAATTACGTTATACTGTTTTGATGAATCTAGGGGCATCATGGTACTTGTATTACGTAATATCACTGATGGATTATTTAACACCGCATACTCAATGACGGATAGTCCAACCAAAGGTTTTACACGTTAAATTATGATTTATGACTAGAATAACCTGACTTGGCCTATTCATGGCATCCTTAAAGTTTTTACTG
Organism: Apostichopus californicus; assembly: GCA_020650975.1. NCBI lineage: Eukaryota > Metazoa > Echinodermata > Holothuroidea > Aspidochirotida > Stichopodidae > Apostichopus > Apostichopus californicus. Next base: position 17,827 of record JAIPMN010189560.1, read on the forward strand.
CTATAGCTATATATTTAACACTATATAATAGAAGTCGAAGGACGCAGCCACTCGTAGATTCATATTATGTATATTACTTATTTTATAGCATGGGGTTTACCCTGGGTGCCGCATGATATAACAGGCTATTGGCGCAGACGACTGCCAATCCACTTAAAACACCTTATTAAATGACATAATTTTGAGTTCATAATAATTTAGTGACACACAACCACGGCATCTTATTGCCACATAGATATGGCAGTTGTCATACAACTGACAGTATAAATCTATATACCAGATGCAATTCATCAATTATATTACCACAAGAGGTTTGTATGTGAAATGTATTAATCCGGTACTGAAATGAAGGTTTTCACGGGTGTGTTACTGCGAGCCTTGTTGTGTATAATATGTACGCCATGTGGCAGCAACGTGCGGAATGGCTTGCCCGACAAGTAATGGGTGGTCCTTTCAGGGAAGAGGGTGGCGTTGAAATTCACATGGGATGTATACATAGGGTCACTGCTATATGTGGACAACGCTACTTTCAACAACACAAATGAGAGTATTTTTCAGCACAACCTCCCACTAACAGTGGGAATGATATTGACATGCCATAATGATGTTAACCTCCTTAAACAATATACAAAAACAATTCTATAATGCACCGTGAAGAATATATCTAGTAGAGTTTACTGTAAATTACCCGTATTTGATTGAACTGACCAGAGAACAAACCATAAATCAAGTAGATGTAGAGATACGTTCAAGAAATTGTGGACGTTTTTAATTTGTTACGGTCTTTAATGTTTCCCTAAGCGATGTAATTATTCATTATTCATATTAGACTGAAAATGTCTCCTTATTTCTCCTTAAATCG
>JAIPMN010189564.1:0-14854 GCA_020650975.1 Apostichopus californicus
ATATAAAAATATAAATAAGCAAAGCTAAGGCATATTCCAACCAAACTGTTTCCTTATACAACAGAACAGAAATGCTTGAAATGGACCCTATCAAAATTATTCATAATAATTACATTTTTGAATACAAAGTATGTGATATGTAGCTGTCAAATTGATGATTTTATGAATGTTCCATTCATATGCAATATATTTATGACAGTAGTACCCTTGCCAATAAATTTATCAGAATTATCAATAATTTATAGGTTATAATCCATAGAAGTTTCTTCAAGAGGCTAATTTTAGATCTCTATGGCTCTGCCAATTTCTGCTAACCAGTCCCTTGTTTTGTTTGCTTCAGCATTAATGCTAACCTCTTTGACTGCAAAATAGTGTAGCTTTGATTCCAGCAGTAAGGACTGTGTTAACTTTCTCGTTATGCTTACTTTGTTTGCAAGCGTTCATTGCATCGTAACTTTCGGTAGTATTTTTAATCTGATTTAGAGGTACTGGCCTACATGGCCTGCAATGGAGAGGATAATTTTCAGACATTTGATGTTTCTAACATTTGTAGTTAGTTTCTTCCGGTAGAAACGTCCATGCAGTAGATTTATTAAATGTAAAAATCTCCTTTACTTATGATATTTCATAATATTGGCTAGATTTCTTTCATAATTAATATTCCTTTGTAGACAATTACTCCTTTTGATTTGTTTTTTCTTTCCTTGTTTGTGATTTTATACTCCTGTTTGTAAAACAAAAAAATCTCTCTTTTCAAAGGATGGCAACTGGGTACGTAGTTTAGTGCATGCATGCACTTTGGGATATTGTGACCAACGGCAAAGATTTCTTTAATTGTGAAAGCAGAGTAGCCGGCAAATGGCTGCTGTTTTTCTTAAGTAGAGAAGAAATAATTGGGGGGGGGGGGAAGGGGGGACACTGATCGTGGTGTTACTAATGTTAAGTTAGCTTATATTCACTGTTTTAAAATCAGTAATAATCGGTTGAACTCATGATCGTGGGATGGTTTTCATTGATCAGTAGAGAAGCACATGAGGTTTTATCTAAGTGCTACCTAGTTCTGCAGTTATACCTTCAGTGAAAAATGCTGATGATATTTCCCCCTACAGTAGAAGGCATAGATCAACAAACCATGTGATATTGTAAAATAGTGCAAATACTAATTTAAACGAATTATTGGTTGTGCCACAGCAGTTGAACTAAACATAGACACAAACGAGTTGGAAAAATGCTGCGAGGCTCACCATTTGGAAAGCATTTTCGGCTGAATTTGGCATTAGTTACCAATGACAAAGCGTAATTGGAGAAAGTATTGATATCAAAATTACATAAAATAGCACCCATCTTGTCTGCATGTTAATAAAATAACTGTCATACTACTGTATGTTATATCAATGTTACATGTTTGGAGACAGTTTAACATGGTAGAAATGTGAACAACATTTTACCATTCATACTTAAAAGTGGCATCAAGTTTATAATTAATAGTTGTTGCATGCTTAGTTTCATGTTAAGTACCATAATTTTGTGTGTATGTACAGAAACAGGTTAAGTCATGCTTGGTCTTTGGTTTATCACCTCCTCCTTCTTGAAACCTTACTCCTAACCCCCCACACTCCACCCCCTCCCCCCAAACTCCCTTCTTACCACTCCTCATATGCATACGCAAAATTCACATTAGAAAGTTTAATAGCACAGTAATAATAGCTGAAAGAATAAAAGTTTAAGGTAATGAGAATGTAACAATATTTACTGGAAAGTAAGAAAAACAGATCACCAACAAGTGAACCAAGTTTTGAAAATAATCTGAGATAGATTAATTGAGTTTAAAAGAAAATTCAAAATATTTGTGGTAAATTTGGACATTTTCTTTGTTTCCCCTCAATTCTTGTTTCTTTAAAAATAATTAAATGGGTGGTAGTGCCTTTTATAACTTTTTTATTATCTGTTTCTGATTTTCTTCTGCCTTTTTTCCCTTTCTGAAAGGTGAAAGTATTTCAAGCAGGACTTTTTTGGAGCCCAGAATTTAATCGCTCCATGTGACAGTGGCCTTCATTTCACATAACATAGTGTGACTCTGCTTTGAATCAAGATCAACCCCCCTCCCTCTGCCCTCCCTTCCTAATTTGATTAAATTTTGAGCATTTTCATGAGAATAAGCAGTATCAGTGAGGCTGATAAATAGTTGCTCTCAATTGCCATGTTAAACGTCTATGAGAAGAAACTATGCTTACACAGAATAAAATAACTGACATTGTGGTAGGGGAAGGGAAGTTGACATTTATAGGATAACAAAATTAATGGATCGACCCATAACAGAATGGAATGGAACGACCCATAAATATGTACACAATATTGCATGATTTATACACTATGTGTTCCTCTTCTTGTCTTTCACTGTAGATTATTCCAAACTGGTTTTGTTATTTGTCTTTTTTTAAATGTGTTGTTGGGTTGTTCTATCATTTCTACTCCCACTGGTATTCTTTGGTTTCATTACTAGCCTATAAAACACTATCCTCTTTTTTTGTCCTCTGTTGTTTTGCATTTTGAATTATGTTTTTTTAATATCTGGCCTTGGTGATTGGATCAGGAACAAGCGCAGTATCCATTCTGTGTTGGTTTATGAGTTTGCTAGTCCATGCAGAAGCCGCACAGTAACCAATGAGTGTTATTGTATTTGTTGTTATTGTTGTTGTATTATTTTTATTGTAGTTTAACAGAGAATGAAAAAGATTTGACATATCATAAATATCATAAATGAATTTTCAGTTTATCGTCTTTGGTTTGCATTCGTTATACAGAGGTTGTTAAATTTGGGGAATAACTAGGATTTTTGAGCAAAGTGTCAATTTGGGAGGAAAAGCTGCAAAATTCTTCCAGGAGAAATTGTGTTTTAATTTGAAAGTCAATTTGGCCCATTAGATGGTGAGGAGTTATGCATGAGTTATTCCTGTCTGTCTGGATGTACATACCTGTACTGTACATAACAACAAAGGTAATGTTAGAGATCTCCCGTATTGCTAAATGTGGTCATCAATGATTTAGAACTCAAACCTGAGAATTGCAAAGAGATCGTAAAAGACCCTGTGGACATGTTTGGTAAATTATGCAAATGTTTTATGAATATTCATTGGTTGATGATTGATTCTCTTTTCATCAGGACGAGATTGACTCGACCGATGCAGCTGCTATTATCGACGGATGTAGTTTGGACGAGGCCAAGTACCTGCTGGAACACTTTGTGACTAATGCTATTACCATAGTGAGTCAGTTTAGAAATCTTTATTATATATATTATTATATGCCAAAGCCAATGTACTTTGTGAAATATTGTGTAGCAAATGCTATTACCACAGTGAGTATTAAACTTGATTTGAGTTTGCTTGTACTATGTATGCTCATTTAGGCCAAATGTTTGTAACTAATGATATTACCTCATTGAGTAACTTGAGATACCCTTCACTATCGTATATCTATAAATATGTGGTCAGTAAAGGGAAGCACTTGCTGGACCACTTTGTAGTAACCACATAATCTATTACCACCAGTGTGTCACTGTAGATAACCTGTTTATTATGTATATGTGCTATTGCTGCTGGGACTGAATAGGTTATCATACACCCCACGTGGTCAGTTCCAATAGAAGTGTTTTGCCAAGTCTCATATTTTAACTGCATTTTAATTCAGCAGGCAATGCATGGTGTGTAATGACATGGTTCGATCTGCCACATGCTATGTCATGATTCGTAGTACCCCCGAGTTCTAATTCTTTTCTTGTCTCTCGACAACTTCTCAGGGGTTTGATAAAGCACAGAGAGAATCCGACGTGAAGGAGCTGACGGCCAAGCTGCACCAAGAGGAACAGACAGGGTTCCTCCAGCAGCAGTTATTACAACACCTGATATCAGAACAGGAAGGAGACCTGGAACTAGAGCTGGATGGGTTGTTTACTCGGGAAGATGCGGGTAAGTATTGATGTTATTAGCTGCATTGAAACAGGCACTTTATATTATAGCTGTATTGAAACAGGCACTTTATGTTATAGCTGCATTTAAACAGGCACTTTATATTATAGCGGCATCGAAACAGGCACTTTATGTTATAGCTGCATTTAAACAGGCACTTTATGTTATAGCGGCATTGAAACAGGCACTTTATGTTGTAGCTGCGTTGAAACAGGCACTTTATGTTGTAGCTGCGTTGAAACAGGCACTTTATGTTGTAGCTGCGTTGAAACAGGCACTTTATGTTGTAGCTGCGTTGAAACAGGCTCTTTATGTTGTAGCTGCGTTGAAACAGGCACTTTATGTTGTAGCTGCGTTGAAAGAGGATCTTTATGTTCTAGCTGCGTTGAAGTAGGAACTTTATGTTCTAGCTGCATTTAAAGAGGAACTTTATGTTATAGCTGCGTTGAAATAGGAACTTTATGTGATAGCTGCGTTGAAACAGGCACTTTATGTTATAGCTGCGTTGAAACATGCACTTTATGCTGCTAATGGTGATACACACGGAACGAAAATGACGATTAACGATGAAAATGTAATAAAGGGAAGTCAATCCTACCAAACAGCCATTATGAAACAGATCATTCGTGATGTTTTTGAAGTTGTATATTCTTGCTTTCCACAGAGAGTAGCAGTAGTGCTGAGAGTTCCCGAGCGTCATCACCCACAGAGAATGAAATGTAAGTTACTATTACTGCATACATGTACAAACTAACAGGTTAGTGTTTATGTGTAAACTGATGGCAAAGGTAGTTGTGTATTACCATGTGTGTTAAAAACTAATTGCATAACTGATTATCTCGTACAGTACCATGTGTTTGGATGGTTACTGACAAACTGTTGATTAGGATACTGTTATTGAGCATATATATGCACTATCCCTTTAATGTATGTCCTAGTCCTCCCATCTGGATGTGTAGGTAACCGATGATCAATTTATCATATTATTAAAGTGACTGTTAGGTTCAGTTACTACATAGTAAACATGCTAGTTGTATTGGTAAGGAATTAGTTGGTTGTACAATGTAACTGGCAAACTGTTGATTAGGATATTCTTATTGAGCATATATATGCACTGTTCCTTTAATGTTAGTCCTAGTGCTCCCATGGAGTTCTTATCTCTAAGCCTTTGACCACAGCGTTATGACCGGACAGTTTTCTGCTGGACATTCTGCCTCATTTTGTCATTCTCAGTGTTTTCTCTCTCCTGGCTTCTGCAATGATATTGTATTTGTTGATACATTTTCTGTAGACTTTAAGAACTGTATGAGAAAGACCAGGAATATCTTTTATCCTGTGTTCATGCCTTATTCTTTATATGCTTTGGATTGAAAAATATTAGAGGTTAAACTAGTCTGGTTCTGTTGTCAATTAACATATAGTATATGTGCACCTCACAAAGCTAGTTGGGTATACCACCAACAAATACGGTAATATGTACGTAACTGATAAATTTCGTTGCGCCTTTTAGTAGAATGTAGCGATTGGTTGTATTTGACGTTACATTTTCTGTAGACTTTTAGAACTGTATAAGAAATAGACCAGGAATAGCTGTTATCATGTGTGCATGTTTTATTCTTTATTTGCTTTGGATTGAAGAATATTAGAGGTTAAACTAGTCTAGTTGTGTTTTCAATTAACATATATGTGCACCTCACAAAGCTAGTTGGCTATATAACCAACAAGTACGGTAATATGTACGTAACTGACAAATTTTGTTGAGCCTTTTAGTAGAACGTAGCGATTTGGTGATCAGTGGAAGGTCTAAAGCAAAATATTTTCATTGGTTTCAAATTAAGCTCACAGGATATATTTAAAACAAAATTATGTCAGAATCAGTCACTGAAAACAAGTTTTTCTGGTAGAGATGTTTATATTTTGTTTGGTCATGAGGCCATCTTTCCCTTTACAAACACTGCAGGGATGTGAAAGTTTGAAGCGATCAGAGTTGCATTATTTGTCCGAAAAAAAACGGATTGTATTTCATCATGTGCATGAGAAGTATGTGTGAACAAGTCTTTCTGCAGTTTCTGTACTTCAAGTTAATTATGAAAACTAAGCAATGATCAGTTCTTGTATTAACAGTCTTGTGTGTCTGATTTATGGGTGTGGGAGAGGGGAGGAGTTAGGGGAGGGGGGTGGGAGGAGTATTGAGAATTGAGGCAATGGGAGTGGAAGCAGGTCAAATGGTAGGCCCACTTTCTTTGGATATAACATTTTGTTTTCATCAGTTTTGCATATTATTGTCGAAACATCTTTTTTCTTGTTTGCAATTACACATCAACAGAAATGGTAAATTAGAAGTCGGTTCTAATCGTATCTTGCATGCTCCTTCTAATTCACTCCCGCCACCGTCCTCCACCAACGGACCCCCCTCTCAACCACCACCTCCACACCGTAGCAAGGCGGAAAAGGTGAGCTTACCCTCTATATCCGGACGTTTGAGTCGTAAATTTACCATATATTCAAAACAGTTTCTCTTTTGTTGCATTAATCCCCTTTAATTTCAAACTCATTTCATTTCAGTTTTAATGTGTGAATATTTGGTTCAATGTCTTTATTTACTTGATGTCCATAAGAAGGGTAAAACAGTATTTGGGTTGTATCAGGATCAGGGGTCAGTCAGGCATGAACATTAAGTTGGAGATAAATCGTGTCCCCTTTGTAAAAGTGGAGTTTCCTATTATAGCGGAGTGTATGGTGTGCCAAGGGTTCCATAAGTCCTGAAATTTGACACTGCAAACAAGTGATTTAGCGAATGTCAATTTCCCCGCACTCTCATTGGACACAATCGTCATATGTTTGAGAAAGGAGACCTCTGATGATTTGCCCCCGCAGGTGAACTGTTTGCTTGTTCTCATTGGCTCTGAATACAAATTCTAGGGTTCCGATTGGCAGAAATCGACATATGTTGAATTCAGTTGACATATGTCGGTGCCTTGCGCTCTCATTGGACGACCAGTGTCACAAGTTGTTTTCTTGTGCTCTGATTGGAAGAAATCGACATATGTCAAATTAAATTGATATTTGTCGGTGTCTTCCGCTCTCATTGGACGACCAGTGTCACATGTTGTTTTCTAGGGTTCTGTTTGGAAGAAATCGACATATGTCATTATGAATTATGAAATAAAATAAATATGACTGATTAAAACTCAAACAGATTGAGTTATGATAGCATGTCTGGTATTGCACAGTTTTGAATGTTTCCCTGTTGGATCTTGCTACTCCAGTATCTGACCATGCAACACTGGTTAAAACTAGTCCATGTTTTACTGTTGTTCACTTCCGATTTGTCTGTTTTTATCTATTATTTTGTTTTTGGCATCAATATTAAGCTGACTATTAAAACTATCAAAAAAGAATCACCAATATTTGGGTAACTACTCTGAGCCAATAACTTCTCTTGATCTTTGAAAGCTGTCATAACAGTTAATACTTTTATTATAATTCTAGAAATCACAAGTTACATATTAAATACTCCATGATGGGGATGGCTTGCTGGAATACTTGTCTGTTTTTGTTGTTCTAATAGTGATCGGTGTCTATTGTTATCTGTGTCTATTGTTATCTGTGTCTATTGTTTTCAAACCCTTCCTACAATAATAGCAGATGGTTTGCATTCATTATCTAACCCCGATGCATTAATTTTGGGTGGGTAGAGTATAATGAGGGCGCTGGACTGGAATAACTAGACTGGGAAGGACAATGCTGAAAGATCGATTATATTATCTGAACACGGATTGCAAATTGCGGTGGGTGCAACAACCACTTGCCTTTTATGATCTTGAAAACCCATCTCCTTCCTCAGGTTGCAACTGCTGTGCCCCTTTAATCAAGTTAGCCAATTATCTAGGCCATTGAACTTTGTTATCAAATTAAACCAGGACAGTTCACAAAAAAAAATGGTCAAAAGTCAAAAACACCAGCAATATTTGAACCAATGTGAAAAGAGCTATGAAGCAGCTGCAAGAAAAAATACCATTTTAAGATTAATTTCATAAATGATTTTCTCTTTGGCATTTCTGGACATGTTTTCTCTCACTTACATCCTGCCTCCGTACCCTTTCGCGTTGTTGAAAAACTGTCACGTTTTTTTTTTGCAAGTCAAAAAAAAAATTGCTGTCACAATGGTGCCCTGCCAGCTCAATGAAAGTCCAAAACTCTTTGTATATCTTGCCCTAAAACATTGCCTCGCACTGCTTGTCTCTTGTTGAATTGGCCTTTATCAGTTACTTGCACTCACATTGGACGACCAGTGTCACATGTTGTTTTCTAGCGCTCTGATTGGCATAGCAGGATATAAGTTGACGTATATGTTGATTTGTTTGCCCTGCCATTTCAATGAAAGTCCGAAACACTTTACTCTATCCTTGCCCTAGAATATTGCCTAGCCCTAGCTAGCTTTTTTAATAAATTCTAATCTTGGTGCTCTTCATATCTGAACTATCGGTGAGGCTTTGGTCTGATTTTCTTGCTGTTCTCTTGTATATTTGTCTCTTTCCTAGGATTGATTAAAACCTTCTTTATAATTTCCTATCTCAGGCGAGGAGACGCACTGCCACCAAAGAGGACCTGTTGTACGCTGGACTACCGTCTGGTAGGGACACGCCCCTGTATTCAGTGGAAGAGACCGAGGAACCAGTGGAAGCCGACCAGACCATTATTCTTCCAGACAGAAATGCTAATTTGAAAGTAGAGAAAATTATCAAGTTAGTCTTTATCCCTTTTCCATTTTTTTTCTCTCTTTATTGAAAATATTATTTCTATCTCTCTCTCTATTATATCGTTGACTTTGTTTCATGTAACAACGGTCATGCCTTATCTTTTGTAAAATGTTTCAAACAACTTTTTTTTTTTTTTCTAATGCAGGATGTGCCTCTAGTATTTTCAAGTATATATATGTTGGGATTCTATCAGGCATGAGCTTTTTCCGCGAATTCGCGGAATATCCGTGATTCCTTTTCTACCTCGGGACAAAAACTATTATCCTAACACACTGTAGCATACTCAAACTGGAGCCTATACCGCAATTTTTGCAAAGTTCCGTGATTTGTTTTTCACCCCAGGCTCATCCCTGTGCTATGATGACTAAAGCTGTTCACCAGATGGCAGTGAATTTCCAATTTTTTTTGGTTTTGTCATTTTCGTTGTCTTAAAACTCAGTTAGTAAATCGTAGCAGGAAAGATACAGAATTCTGCAAAAGGTCTGTGATATTAACTTGGCCCTGAATTTATGGCTTGTTACCATCAGAACTGAAATAAGATCTTCACAGTGTTTTATTAGAATTTTGATATTTGAATATCAAGAACCAAAGAAAATTGAAAGATCATTTTGGGAACAGAAATTATAAATGGAATGTGATGAAGATGATATTAATTAAATGACTTTTTCTGGTCTTTCCTTTCCTGAGTATCTCCCCCCCCCACACCCAGAACTAAATAACATTTTCATAGTTTGTAAGACCTATAACCCTTCATCTCGATTCAACCTTGACTGTTAACCCTTTGTTTTAGGGTTTGAAAATTAGTCACTTCTTTCTCATCTGGTTTCAACTTCCTTCCAAATTCCTCTTAGTATTTGCAGACTGATTTGTGTGTGTGTGTGTGTACCATAGTCTTGACTTCCTTTTCTGTATGCTGTATATGCTGGCATGCTTTATACTATGCATACATACATACATACATACATACATACATACATACATACATACATACATACATACATACATACATACATACACATACATACATTCACACATGTCTACTTCTCCTCACAGACGACAGGCATGTTTAGACAACTATCCATATTTCCTGCATTGTCGATGTTGCTGTTGTATATATCAGGCATGAGCTTTTTTCCGCGAATTCGCGGAATATCCGTGATTTTTTTCTACCTCGGGACAAAAGTATTATCCTAACACACTGTAGCATACACAAACTGGAGTCTATACCGCAAGTTTTGCAAAGTGCCGTGATTTTTTTCTTACCCCATGCTCATCCCTGATATACATGTAAATATATTTGTGTGTGTCTGTCCGTATATATGTTTGTTTTTATCAATGTGCTCTCCTGATCCAGTCTAGCATTTCTCTTTTGCTCCGATTCCTCCGATCTAGTCACCAGGTTAAAAAACCGCCTCGGCCAAAAACCGTAACCAAGCAACAGGGTAAACCTAAATTCTACATAGGGCGGATCCGAACTAGCCCGTGGAGTTCGCCGTCGTCGTCAGACATGTAAATTCATCTCATGATATCATGATTATAATATCTTTATACGCCCGCCTCCACTGTACTCGGTAGCCTCTGCTTGGAGATGCATGGCATGATCACCTGATCAATCACATGACACCTTATTTTCTTACCACAGTAGCTGCTGGTTACTCACAATATGTTTATAGCATTTTTTTTTTCTTTTCCTATTTTATTTTTTTTCCACTCACAAAAAGTTATGTTTTTCATGTGGTAGTCCTCTGTAATAGGTATTCATCTGAAGAGAGCATCGTTTTGTTTAAACTATTTTAAACCTTTAAAATCGTTCAGCTGGCTCTTAAGGGATGTGGTAGAAGGTTGGAACATCTGGCACGGACATTAAAAGTCAACGATACGGCCAACAATTCTCTGGGTGCTAATGATTGCAAAAAATATGAAGATTAGCCTTTTGTGGTGCTCCTGAGCTCAGACTTACTTCTAGAAATTTAAGGATTTTTTTTTTTATTGGTAAATAGGATGATTCGATGACAGGTGTTTTGAGGGTGACTGTAGAAGACTTTGTTGAAGCTTGAAAAAAAGGAGTCATTTTCTTGAATGAGAGGGAAGGGGGAGGTGGGGAGGATGGTTAACTACTGAGAAATTTGTTATCTCTTGTAGTGGGGTTTTGAGTAGATAAAAAATGCAACATTTCATCAAAGGCTAACAGGGAGTCTGGAATAGAGTAGTTTACAACAAAATTGTTCTCTCTCAGGATGAAGGGACAACTCTTCAGTACAATTCAGGCACATTAAAGGGTATTTTAAATATTCCCTATCACTCAAAATTGAAAACAGAAGGAACTAATAGCTAATTTTCCTTGCAAAGTCTCAGTAATTTATATAAACTGAATATACAATGTAATAAGTAAAGAAAGAAAGAAATTATGCATAAGAAACTGAATAGTCACTTAAGAAGAAAAACAAAACATGTGATAGGAAAAGGCATCAATGTCCCCCAAAAAATGACACTTGACATAATTTAAATTTGTGGAAGTCAATATTGCTGGAATAGTTTTATCTTTTATCAAATAGTTAGTTACATACGGGTGGCACCGCACTTACTTTAAGTTACTGCTAAATGTGTAGTTAGTCTTAAAGATTGGTTAAACAATAAAAACTAGGAGAAAATGTTGGTTTGCCTGTAACTTTTGCCATAAAGTCATTCAGAGATGATTGAATTTGTGCCTAAACAAAAGGACTTGCCCTTTACACGGGAGGATTACTGCATGCCTTTATGGGATATTTTAAATCGCATCTTGTTATGTTGGGGTCAATTTTTTCTCTTAATTTATATTTTTTTTTCTCATTTAAGTTTGGCTGTCATCAACATTTAGTTCTACATCCTGCTCACTACTTTCTCCTATATGAACTTAATATCATCTTAATCCAGTACTGAGAGATTAAATACTGGTTGTCCTGTTCCTTGGTAGAAAAGTGTCTCTCTTATAGAACCATGTCTGGGATTAAAGTTGAATTTAGGATTGAAGAAACCTCAGTTTGATGATGCATTACGCCAGTGTGAAAAGAAAAATAAGGTGCCTGAAGATGTAGTATGTTGAAGGGAAGTATAAGGTACATAAAAACATTAACATTTAGAAAGGGAGGATAAATATATTAAAATGTTAATGTGTTATAAGGCAAGATTATGCATCTAAAGTATTATCTGTTGAGAGGAAAGATAAGGTATCTGAAAACATAATCTGTTGAAGGGTAAATTATGCATCTAAAGTATTCTCTGTTGCCAGGAATGATAAGGTACCTGAATACATAATCTGTTGATAGACAAGATTATGCATCAGCCAAAACATAATCTGTTGAAAGGCAAGATTATGCATTTGAAAGACAAGATAAGGTACCTGAAAACATCTGTTGATAGGCATTATGCATCTTCTATTAAAATATATTCTGTTGAAAGACAAGATAAGGTACCTGAAAACATTGTCTGTTGAAAAGCAAGATTATGCATCATCCAAAACTATAATCTAGTGAAAGGAAAATAAGGTACAGTACCTAAAAACATAATCAGTTGATAGTCAAGATTATGCATCATCTAAAGTATAATCTGTTTACAGGAAAGATAAGGTATCTGAAAACATAATCTGTTGAAAGGCAAGATTATGCATTTCAAAGACAAGATATAAAATATAATCTGTTGCATATTACTCCACCAAAATCACACAAGAAATTATGTCGAAATTAAATATAATTTATATCGTCCACTGAGAAAGGACCAAACGGTTTAACTACTGTACATTCATCTCGTGTTTAGATTAAAGGATTATGTAGTTGTATGTGATTATCATATAGTTTATTCAGAATGATGGTAAATAACAACCCAACAGAGGCTTTGCTAGCCTTCAACCTACAATATTATGTCAGTATTCACTTGGCCAAAAATAAGGAGCCGATCAACATTTGATCTCATATCTCTCTTAGGCATCTATGTATGCTGGTTTCATCATCAAGATATCATAGATTGGTAGAGTACATCTGTTTTTATCTAGATCACTGAATTTATTCAATCACACTGTTGACTTTTCTTGGGGGGGGGGAGGGATTGGGGGTGGTGTGAGGAGGGGTTATGTATTGTCAAACTTCAGTATGTTTAGTCTGCAAGAGTAGCTTTGAAGGGGTTCTGAATTTAGTGAGGTGAGGAATACAGGAATTGTTACCATGGCTACTGAAGGATCATATGTTAGGCTTTGATTTATCCTGGTTTTCTTCTCTTTTTGTTATCATGAAATTGAGAAAGAAGCTGCTTTATTTGGCACAGGTTAATCAGCCAGCTTGTCTTGTCCTTCCAATTTTCCTTATTGAACCAAACGTGTGAAGTTGTGACATTAATGAGTCATTCTCAAATTGACAATTTTCTTTATACATTTTCCAGAGATATACTCAATATTAAGCTAATAGCTTTTGAGGATCGTTCCAAGTTTAAAAAGTTGTTTTAATAATACCCCAATCTGGAGTTTAGAAAATTTTCCAGACAAAAACTCATTCTAACCCAATGGAAGTAAGACTCCAAATGAATTTTTTGTTGTAAGATTGTCATGCGACGAATTATGAATATTAAAAATTGCAAAGTCAACAATTTTTGTGGAAAGTGCACAGTTCAATGCAGCTTTCCTTTCCCAAACAAAGTTGAAAAATAAAAATATGAAGGCAAAAAAAAAAAAAAATGAAAATAAGAAATTTCACTAACAGCAAATTAATACCTAACAGGTGGGAATATAAATGTTTGTCTTGTTTTTTTTGGTTTTAAATTATTTTAATTTTTCTCTGTTTATTAACGAATATTTATAGCACAGCAATTAACCGCTGAATATTACGTGCAGTCAACTTTCATGAAACTGTTTTTATTTCTGTTTTCCGTTGGGATAAAGTTTTCTTACCGCTCACCATATTTTTTATATAAATTCTTTGAATGTGCATATATATGCGGGGTTCTGTCCTAGTATGTATATATTTATATGTTTTTCACATACACAGGTAAACCCATTGGATAAAGCATTGAGTAGATCTGTGAGTAATTTGGGGTCTTTGAGCAATTGTTATCGAAAAGAAAGTAAAGAAGCCATTTCTGAGTTTTTATTGGGTTGACAATAATTTATGAATTTTCATGAGAGACAGTCAAGGTTGGAAGGGTTGCCGAACTTGCCGGACAAATACCCCCCAGACTCATACCCCCGGACAAGTCCCCCCTGACAATCACCCCTCGGGCATAAACCCGTGAGGACAAATACCTCTGAGGACAACTACCCCCCGAGGACAAATACCACCGAGGATAAGTACCCCCAGATAATTTCCCCCCAGACAAGTACCCCCTTGACAATTACCCCCAAGGACAATTACCCCCTACCCCCCGGCAATTACCTCCGGGAAAACTACCCGCGCAAATACACCGGCACAGATACCTCACTCAGGTTACTACCCGAACTAAACCAGAATACGCCCAAGAATTGTCCGTGGTGGTATTTGTCCGGGGGGGTAATTGACTTGGGGTAATCGTCCGGGGGGTATTTTTTTGGGGGGTACTTGTCCGGTCACGGTTGGAAGACATATATATATGGCTTCAATGCTCGCAGTCTTTCTTTAACAGCATGTTGTTATTTCTTGCAAGGGCTAATTTTCCTTGTGAATTAAAACAGTAGATCTGTTTCTTAATGAATAAAAAAAAAAAAAAAAAATTTTTTTTGGCTGTCCCTCGGACATAAATTTATGTCCGAGGGACAGCCAAAAAATTTTATCGTCTCGACACCACCAGACTACCATTAAATATTTCATGCTGGTTTTCAGTGACATTTGAATCGCTTATCGTTCAAGTGTTTGGTAAGGCTATATGTCTGGTGTCCACCTGGTAGCAACAAACAATGATTACATTTTCTTTCCAGATGAACTGTGTGCTACTAAAATGAAATTTAGCCCCTCCAGGTCCATAAACAAAATCCTCCATCTTTTGATAACAAATGTGGGCTAAACAACTAACAACCGTTCAAGGCTTATAAGAAATTCATAGATTACTGAATCTACAACGAAAATAAATATCCACCCCCCTCATTCTTCTTGCTGATCCAACTCCCCCCCCCCGCTTCCTCTTCGT
>JAIPMN010189578.1:0-10681 GCA_020650975.1 Apostichopus californicus
CAACTTAATTTTAATTATCCTGTCCAAGTTGTTTTCAAACTCTTTCGATTTCACTTGACCTTAGACTTGCATAGAATTAGGTGTATCCAATTGAAAGTATTCAAATTCATCCAACCTTTTGTAGACCTCAATTTTTCCAACTTTGACGTCTGTTAACCTCAAACAACATTTAATCTCTATAGAAAACGAGACAGTTCTTGCACACAATAAGGTTGACCAAAATATTGAGTATGAAGTTCATCCATGTTTTGTTAATTATAGAATTTTGATGTTTACAAAACTTTCAGACTTTAACCTCTGGTGACCTCAAATGACTGTGATTTCCAAAGAATAAAAAGGTACATTCTACTCACTAAGATGGATCCAGGTGCTATTGTGAAGTTTTACTTTTGGAGTTAGAGAGTTAACAAGGTTTTCATACTATATAATCTGGTAACCTCAAATGACGTATTACTCCAGAGAATAAAAAAACATTTTCCTTGTACTAATTTGTTCCAATTACTGGTTTCTCCAAGCTTACTTTTGAAGGTTTGAGTGTACACATTTTTCAGAAGTTGACCTCTGTTGACCGTGACTTTTGACATTCACATAATTCATATAGATTATGAAATCCTACGTTTGGTCTTCCATATTAAAATGAATACCCCAAGTTACAACTGAAATTAGGCCATCTAGATCACAATATCTTAACCAGTTTAGTGTTTCGATTCAAAACGATAGGGATCGCAGCTTTTAAATACTGCCCCCCGTTTGTGGAACTCACTTCCAGTAGATTCGTCTCTGGACTCACTTGACCAGTTTAAGCATTGTCTTAAAACTCATTCTTTTCACATTGTTATGACATGTTTTTCTTCTTTCTTTTTTGTCTTCACCTGTAAAGCACATTGAGCAACTTTTGTTGGATTCTGCATTATATTACACGTATTATTATTATCTTATTTCTGTTCCCACTGCCTCAATGCTATATAATTATATATTACATACATTATGCATATCATTGTAATTTAATGGCGGAAATAAACGAAGGGAAATGAAACTGTTATTATTAAACAATAGGAATCTTGTACTCACTAATGTGAATACACAAACCAAGTATGAAGTATAAAGGAAACATGGTCTTGTAACTAAATCTCTGTATTTTGACACTTAGAGTTTACCCAGTTGTTTACATTCCTAACTTCAGCAGAGTACCGATGGTGCTACTGTACACTCACCTGCAATAAACTAAGTTTATTTGTACTACAAGCATACCATGGTGGCTTTTAGGGTAAAATTCAGCTTTAATAATGTGTTATATAATGTTATATATCACAAGTTAGGAGTGTTAGCACACAGTAGGAGTGTCAGCTCAGTGGTTAACATCGGTGCCTTTCAATCATAAGGTCCCCGGTTCGAGTCACTCCCAGATTAATGTATGTCGACCAGTTACAGAGTTAATGATAATTAACAATTCAGAATCTTGGACGTTAAATATGAATGTAAGAGACTGACTTCGGTCAGCTTGCGGCTTTGATAAGCCAATGATGGCTTCTTCGCGAGTTCCTGCTTGCAGGAGGATCTAAAATACATACATACATACAGGCTTACAAGTTAAGCAAAAGAGTATACTTTGCTATGGCACATTCCATCAATTTGCAAAATGTCAAAGCCCTTAACACTTAACAACCGGTGGATCAAAAGTATGAAGTTCACCCAACCATGACTTTTGGAATTACAATCTTTACAAAGTTTCAGACTCAAGTGACCTTTGACCTCCACACACCGACATACCAAACATGTAGTTCATCTACACTTAAGTTTTGTAGATATAGTGTTAACAAGCCAGTTAATTAAGGCAGCACACACCATCACCAATGCATATATTCCTTTCCCCTCCAGCAATAAATCAAAATAGAGTTGGCAGAAGATCAGTGCAACTTAAACAGCTTGGTAATATTCTTTATGGTATTGTTCTCCCTGCATTCCTTACTATTCACTGAATTCAACAAATAACCAGTAATAGTCAGTAAACAGACTTGAATGTTCAAACTATTTTCTACTCACAGTTGCTACACATTGAGGAGTATTTTATCACCATTGAAGGCTTAGTTGCATCAGCTGCTAAAGTCACTTTAATAACTGTTTATTGGGATGAAACAAAGCTTCATTTTATGCTTTGTGGCTGATGCCTTAGTTATAAATGTTTGCCAGAGACAGCAAATCTTTGACAGTCATTCTTAAGCAGAAACGTGGGTTGCAACAACAGTGCCATAAGCTGGCTGTGTATTCACTTGAATTCCACATTTTAATCCATGAGTTAATCCACGTGTGCAGCTAACAAGGTTCAAGCCCTTGCAAAATCTCATATGAAATGAGTTGGTTAATGCCCCTTACAGATAAACTCAGTTGATGGCTGAGAGTTAAGCTGAGTCATGCCATTAGTGAGCAGCATCGTTACGAATGCAGGATTCTGCGTCCGGGACGCAATGTTTTGGCCAGGGATGCAAAATCTTCAAATTGCTTGCGCCTGGCGAACGCAATTTTGTTTTTATTTTGAGAAACAAACCCCAAGTACACACTCACAACTAGGTCAATGGAAACATTTAACAAAACACATTTTCGAATGAACATCTTTTTTCAACGTTTTGGTTCTTTTATAGATGGCAAAAGAGGCAGGGAAGAAGCTAAATTAAAGCTTGAACGAGGAAGAAAGAAAGAGAACATGGAACTATGAAATGGAAAAGGCCGACGCTCATATAGAAAGAAAGAACATTCATTTTATTAACCATAAACGTTGACAGAACACTCAACGAAACATATACTAGAACCATAATAAAAAGAGGATGCCACATGAAGTATAGAGGTGAAAGTTTAAAGAATATATAAAATGATGACTTTTTTTTGTTCTATGTAACCGATATTAATTTTATTGTTGTTATTAATAATTATATTGAACCTTTGAAATGCATATACGCTCTCTGTTTGTCTTTACGCCGCTGTCGGCTGCTCTCTTAAAAGAATCTGTGACAGTCTCATGATATTAGTCCAATGCCAGTGATCAGCTAGCTACACTTTATTCTTTATCCTGACAATACTAATATTTATTTATATTTTGCTAAAATGCTGACCAAAAGTCACTGTTGGACACTGTCGTCCAGGCCAAATCCATCAAGGTGCACTCCTGGATTTGAGCAACTAATGTGTTACTTAAATGTGATGAGACTACCTCTATAATATTCAGTACTTTTAGGTGTTGGATCTTTCTAATCAAAGTACAGTATCAATGTTTGTGGTACCTCAATCTCTCTTTCTCATGTTGTAAAAGACCTTTGTATTTAACAGTAATTTCAGTGGAATGATCATACCAGTTGTTTATCCAAGAAACTTCCTCAAGGTGAAAGGTATTACTACACATCTTTGTGATACTTTGTCTTGCGCAGTGTTAGTCAAACTTTATAAAATTTATTCTACATATCTTTCTTATTGTACAATTATTTGGTGCAGCACTTACTGCTCTAAACTTCAACCTTCATTTTTAAAGACAACGGACATCTGTCTAATTTTACATAGACACAGTTCGCATCATTCGTTTCTGTTATTTCCCAATTTCAGAAATCTCTTTGTGAATGACATTCATTGCCTTCAAGCTGGTCTCCTTTATGTTTTTCAGGAAATCAACGGCTCCACCTGAAATTCTTTCAATCATTATCTTATTGTACTCATTCCTGCAACACTCTTTCTATTTACCCCCTATACGTTAAGGTTAACCTCATGTCTACACAGCATACACTATACTGGGTCAAAACACTCTTCCTTGCCACATTCAGTGCCATCAAGAAACCTTTAAACACTACTTTAATTAATACTTGAGTATAATTTGCAGGCTGTAATAATTATGTTTTTCTTTGCTCTTGCTCTTTCTCTTGTTTTGTTTATTTCTTCCACTTATGTAAGGAAGGGATAATGCTTATAACTTAGCTCACCTGAACTTCTTTTCAGTTCTTCCTAAATTTAATTGAAAGTTGTTGTGCTATTTAAATGTTCTTTATATTACTGCTTTTGACTTAAATATGTGTTAGAAGCTCAAAATCAGCTCATTTACTATACTTAATATCGTCAAACTGTCACCATCATTGTTCACTCATTGTTTTTCTGCCATAGAACAGTATGCTTTTACTTTCCTATGCTATCACATGTATAGCAATACATACAGCATATTCCTGACTCAACATTTCTATAGTGGCCTATGCAGTCTCAGCACACCTTTTTTACTATCAATCCAAGATGAAACAACAGTCTACAGTATGTGGTTTATGCTAACTATTCCTGAAAGTGTATCTACAGTATAAGAATTTTCCTCAATTTTCCAGACTTAACTTCAACATTTAAGAAATGTAAACACCTATTAAACAAGAAGTGTTTCTTTTTCCCTATACTCTTAAGGTGGTCACCATATTTTCTTCAGGAAATCCAGGGACACGATGTTTCCTCCACTCACACCCCATGTTAATATCAAGGGATACAGTATATATTTTATGTTGGCCTTATATTGCACAGGCTGAAGTATAGAGGCTTTGAAAGACTTGTGGCTGCACTTTGCTGCCCCATGGCAGAGTCCATTATAAACTGCAGTATGTGGTAAGTTCTCCGTCATTTGTAGAACTTCATAGATTGGTTGATGTTTTCATTATTTGACCTTGTAATTGATTTAAGAGTGCTTTTAATGTGAAAGTGTATACTGGTCCTTACACAATTTGTTTTCAATATATATATTAGGCCCATTAGTACTTACCATGTATTAAAGCAAACTTAATATAAAAGAATATTTTTGCTGTTGATTTTAAGCTAAGATATTTCTGGCATCACTTGCATTTTACAAATCATTAAGGGACCATGACCATGCTGAGTTCAAGGATACTGTATGCCTCATGCATCACAGCTTAGTGTAGATTCTGAGGCTTAACATTGTGTGTATCTAGGTATGTTTACACAGTTCATGAAATGGAGCTGAAGTTATTTATCAGCATAGTAATTGATTTAAACCTTGGCAATATTTGTTATCTCATACTTGGTGATACTGAAAGCATTGTTGGAAATTCCCATTAATGGCATAAATGCAGTACCGAATCTTAACAAGAGCCCAAAGGGACTATGGCTCCTGCTTTGGGAAAAGTAAAGTGTTAAATTGTATGTCACCAAACAATATCATAATATTTATGCCCAAATGTATGTACCAGAGCACCAACAATGACATTCCAAGTTTGGATACAATCTGATTTAAGGTTGTGGAGTTATAGCAATTTTAAAAATTTGGTCACTCACAAAGAAATTGGGCCTGATACAATTTTGCACCTACATGGTTCCAAAAATATTTGGCCCAGACAAAGTGGCTCAAAAATATATTTGCCCCCAAAAATTAAAACCCAAAAAGTGTGGGCCAAAATAATGTGTCCAAAATGCATTTGAGGTAGATATAAAATCTGGACCCATCTTGCCAAACATTGGGACTCAAATTTTGAGGCCCTGATGGCCTACATATACCAGCTATTTGGTTGGGGAGTGTTAGGATACAATAAATATTGTGTATTATTTTGAACGCGCCACAAATTTCTGGGGTTTCAAAGACCTTTCCCGAAATTTTTCCAACTTTCTACAACTTTCGCTGCACTTTACGTTATATTAGTGAATAACGATGCAAGAAACAACCAGAATGTGTGTTTATATAAATAAATTGATCAACGCGAGTGTGCCAGAAAAATCCAGAACAAAGCTGAACTGGTATACATGCTAAGATCTTTCACGGAAGCAAGAGAGAGCTTAACATTACCTCCAGAATACTGTCTTGTTGCTTTCCTATACTCAGAAGTCTTGTATACTAAGATAGCCTATTTGTTCCGTTGTCATAATATTACGGCATAGTTGTTCAGCATAAGTATGATATCTACAGTACTGCTGTCCAGTGTTAATAGACACTACATCTATTCCTATATTCAAAGACTAATTGGACATACGGTTGTGGTTCGCCAGCATCGGTTGGAACAGAAATTAAAATTCGTTGAAACTCATCTCACAAGGATCTCTAGATTTTGCTAGGAACTACCAGAAGATCTGCAGACCAATCCCCACCCTGGTACTTAGTAAGGTACTTTTAATTATAATCACATATCCTGTACCTAAGCTTAAGAACTGTTATAAGTAATTACAGCAATTGATTTTACCCTCACATTTAGAATTGTACAAATTGGTATTTAAAAGAAGGTGATTGAATGAGAATTTTATTTGACCAAAACATATAACGATGCTATCTTTCCATATATTGTCTACCTGGGTACGTAACTTATTTGCATGCTTT
Organism: Apostichopus californicus; assembly: GCA_020650975.1. Lineage (NCBI taxonomy): Eukaryota > Metazoa > Echinodermata > Holothuroidea > Aspidochirotida > Stichopodidae > Apostichopus > Apostichopus californicus. The sequence continues at coordinate 6,332 of JAIPMN010189578.1, forward strand.
TTCTGTTGCCATTCCATACCAGGAGTGAATTTTTGCAATGTAAAGAATGTGTGGGACCCAAATGGTCCCAAAATCCATTTGAGGCGGAAACTAGAGCAGCAATGCTGCAGTGGCTCTAACCCATCATATGTTATTAAAGGAAAACCAATTCAGTGGAGGACTGCTATGAGTCTGTAGTACAGTGTTGTATGTATGCACTGTTTAATTACTAAACTATGCGTACAGCACCATGGCCAATGTGGTAAAGCACTGGTAGCTGAACAACACATGAGAATCAGATTACACTGACTAGCAAGTTTTGCCCTGAAAGTAGTTCTAGCAAATTACTCATGGAATTGAGGATCCCACTTGATCTCGAGCAGTTGATGAGATCCAGGTCAAATCAACCACTCTTAATCAACTTCTGTGTAGGAATGCTCCCTGGGTCAACAGATCTTGAGATGTTGATCCACCGATGAGGATAAACCAGATCTGTAGCAGTTGATCAAAATGCTGTGTGTGAAAGCTCGGTGGATCAAGGTGACCCGAGATCACGGTGACCTATGACGGTGCTATGATGTAGTATCCTTTCTTTAACTTCAGTTAAAGTGGGAAATTTGGCGTATACCTAATTTGTACAGTATTACCTAGATTCACAAGTGTTGTACTACCACTAGTAAGCTATCACAGTACATAAGTATAAGTAATTGAAGAAAATACACAGCAAATTCATTGGGCATACACTTATACTATGCACTGTTGAAACAACATGGCTGTGAAAAAATGTCAGAGGAAAAATGTGGTCTCAAGAAGAACTTGGATTTTTCATTGACATATGGGGAAGCACAGAGATTCTTAAATAGGTGGACAGAACTTCCCAGAATTCTTGGGTTTTCAAAGAAATTTGTGAGAAACTTTGTAGTGCAGGATATACAAGGTCATCAAAGGAAGTAAAAAATCAACTTCATGATTTAAAAAGAGACTACTGTAAGCAAGTTGTTGACCATAACAAGCAAAGTGGAGTTGAGCCAAAAGACATGCTTTTCAAAGGTAAGAGTGATACACCTTAAGGCTAATTGACACATATGGGTAAGTACCTAATAGGTATTAGGAAGAATCTACCTTCTGATATGCAATGACTTTGACTTATGACTTTCGGGTGTTTCTCACCCTGATAAGCTTACTCCCTGCAGATAAAGCTCACTACCATATCCTATATCCACATTATCAAAAGAGTGAGAGCTCTAAAAAAGAATGCTAAGATACTTAAAAATAATGAATATTGCAAAAAATTACTTCCCTTTATGCAATCATCTATTCATTAACTAGCTGTATTGCCATTCCAATGTGGCATCTTCATTGCAGAAATCAGCCAGCAATTGTAGAAGTAGGCTTTTTCGAAGGAGACAGACATATTACCAGCTACAGTACCACATGAGCTCTACCCACATTAGAGGGTTGAGCTAACAAAATTTGTGCCCACCCGGCCAAAAGAAGGCCCCGGAATTTTTAGTGGGCCAAGATGTTCCCAAAATATTTAGGTCTAAATGTACCAGAGGTCTATTTTATATACCAAGTTTGGCTACAACCCTACTTACGGTTGTGGAGTTCTTGCAACATTGCAATATTTGGGCCCAAAGAATGTGTCCCGAAATGCACATGAGGTGAAAAAAAATTGGCCCACCCAGCTAAAAAATGGACCTGGAAATATTTTAGGCCCAGATGGTCCCAAATAAATTAGACCTACATGTACCAGGGCTATTAGCCAATAACTGTATCCAAAGTTTGCTTACAATCTGACTTAAGGTTTCGGAGTTATTGCAACGTGAAGATTTTTACATTAGACCCCATAACCTCATTTATATTCGAGTCCACACCATAAACGATAGGGCACACCTTATCACTATAATACATCTACATAGCAAGTATGACAAATATCCATTACTACGTTTTTGAGTTATGCAAGTGTCACAGACGCACACACATGCTTCAAGCAACCCACACCTCCCGCCACACCCACATGCCAACCTGATTGCATAGGTTTCTTTGCTTCCAGCAAGGAACCAAAAATGCACTTTTGCAACATCTCCTCACATCACTAACAGTAGTAACATCCCCAAAAAAAGTATTGGGGAAAAACATTGCATATGTTCATTTGAAAGTGACTTTAGGATATAAGTGGTAAATATATGCAGCTTTGTTGTATAAATCAGTTCACAGGCAGTATTACCATATATGTGACTGCAGGCTTGCGTAGCATATACTGTCCATAGTATAACCTTGTGTGTAAGTATACCCATATAGTATAGGACGAGTTGGGTTTTCGTAAAGAAGTTTCGAGTTGGGAATTCGTAAAGAACGAGTATATCCATGGGCCGACCAAACTTAGCAAATGGGTACTGGGGAGCAAATTTATGGACCTTTCCTCTCACTAGATATTTCCTGGAATATAACCCACATTACTTTCAACGGCCTGGGCTACAACCCACAACCTCCCAGATACTAGGCTTCATTGCTTCTAATATCAATGTATCCACTGGTTTCAATGACACCCTTTGAGAATGCACCGGAGGGGGGGGGGGCAGGATCCTGTTTTTTTCCTGGAGAGGTAATAACTTAGCTGACCCCAGACACTTCCACATTGAGAACACAAAGTTGACCAACCACAAATAAATGAGCAATATGCAATGTCAAAATGGTCAGAATGAATATTTACAATTCATAGTGAGGGATTTGTCTTGTTCATGCATTGACAAACTGCAACTGCAACGATGTGATACTGTGTGCAGCATAACAAAGCTTTGCCATTCTATGGTAGAGAAGACAGCAGCCATTGCAATATCGAAAATGGGAACAGTAAAACCACAATATTTGTATTTGTTGTATGAGTGCATTTTTTCAAGCAGGGTTGTAATTGAGTGGTACAGCACATGATATTGGGCACCCATGTTAAGTGGTATCATTTGTGTATTAGTTATTGTGCAGTTTATGAATGAAGAATGTGCTGATTGCAATCCTTTAGAATTCACCGCAGTTTAGTAAATAGTGTAAATATGTTGATCATGTTCATGGGCTAAGGTTGCTTCGAAATGGTACTGTAGCCATACAAATTGGTGAGGGGGAGGGGGGGGGGTATGTCCCCATAAGCACATTTCTGCAGCAACCATGCTGAGTATATGGATTAAGAACTTTATAAAGACCTAATTTACATTGCATATGATGTATTATGTTCACACTTACTACAGATTACAGTATGTGTAGATTCCTTATAAGCAAACTTATTACAAAATTTGCTTCAAGAATCATATCCATATAAGAGAGCACAGCCTAGTGTGTGCTTCTCTGAGCACTTATCAACAGCAACTTATTGGCTGCACAATGTACTAACTTAACACCAAATTTGTCACTCAACACGGCTTGATCGATTACTGAGTGGAATGTATCTCCAACAGCTTCTTACCAGCTAGAGATGATTTAAGTGATTTACTTAAAGAGGTTATGAAATGAAAAATTTTCATGTCTTATAATGGTTTATCTACATTACTACAACACCATCCATGCACAACTTTCCGTAAATACGGCTTCAAACGCCAGAAATTCGCTGTCAAAGTATTCCCCAGAGACCTCTCGAGCTGCCACTCGTAAAAAAAAGCAAAGCTGCCCACCGCAGTTCATCTGACGTCATCAAAGGAACCATTTCAGCCAAAGCCGACTCCCCGCTGTTTACCGATACGGCGTTACACAGTTTACTACATGTAAGCACAACACTCTTCTCACCAATTGAAAATGTCTTCTCCCGAATCTTCCGATTCCGAGGAAATCTCTCAGGACATTCGTAAGCTTTGACGAAAATTATTTCTTGAGGAAGAAGAGGAAATAGTTTTCGAGGGTGATGAAGATAATATCGGTGTTTTCAGTTCCCTATCAATTGAGCCCCTTGCAGAAGAATTGTAAAACGATCCCGGTGGCCGAGACGCGTCGCTGCCGATCGAAGTCCCCGAGCAGAACGGTTGGACGACCCTGAACTGAAACTGGTCGGTTGAGCATAAACAAAACCACCGTTATTAAGACCATCATATGATTTATATTATCTCGAATGTCGATGATCCTGCTACTTAACTTCGTAGCGAAGCTTCTAGAATTTTGTGTCTTACAGTGCAAGGAAAATGTGACATTCTGTACATTGCAACCCTATAGTACTAGTAGTGGTAACATGGGGTCTAGACCTAACTAATAGACGTTGTATAACAGGCTAGCCCGTATAATTGTATCATCCAACTGTTACGTAAAATCACAACACAACGCCAGTTTTACCACAAAAGAAAACTTGCAGATCTAGTATTGATTGTTCTAAAACCAACTGGCTTTAAA